>JAQIXT010000142.1:0-62728 GCA_034700445.1 Stenotaenia linearis
TTCTCTCATTCATCAACGCCATTATTTTCAAAGCTTTCAAGATGTTATGATGTTGCTTGTCTTCTTTATTTTTTTTTTATTTTTTTTTTTTTATAAAAATATAATTTTTTATTCATTACTTTACTGCGAGCAATTTCGCATTGCGCAAAATTGTTTTCACAAAAAGCAAAAATAATGAAAAAAAATTGCTCGATTTTAAAAAAAAAAATTTAAAAAACGAGAATTAGGTCCACAAATCACGCAATTTGTATTTTCAAATCTCGCTGTGGAAATTTCTTTTTTATTTTAAAATTCAGACTGTTCGTAGTTTTAAAAAGTCGACTTCTTTTGAATTTCTAACATGATAGAGATCGGCAATAAAATGGTAGTGCGAAAAAGATTTTTTTTTTCTCTATAAGTGTAAAAAAGAGAGTATACTTTTATTTGGTATTACGCACAGCTCAACCCACCACCTGCATGAATGAATGCATATTTCCATATACAGTGGAAGGCACTTAGACTGAGTTTTGGAAGCTTCAAAGCGCACAAGTTGCACATTCTGTTGATTTCAATTCAGATGCGAGCAGAGAGAGAAGGAAGGAAAGAGAGTGTGGGAAGGGGGTGTGGGGATCCATATGGATGAGCGGCCAACACACATTTGCGAGAAAGACATTTTATTTGCAACAGATGTCGCTTTCATCATCATCACGTTCTGTCGTGAGGAATGACATCTTCCAATCAAAATTTCAATTTCATCCAAACGCTGCATTTGCCACTTTCAAACCCCCCCTCCCACTCACCTTCCCTTAATATTAACAAACGCACAATTAAAAAAAAAATTAATCATATCTCAAAATCCAAATTCCATAAATTTAATTTTTTCAATTTTTCAATTTTTCTTCAAAAACGAAAAGTTCGTCGACCTCTGAACAACAGGTGGCCGAGCCTATCATAAAATGTTAACCCTTTGAACAAGAAGAAAAAAAAAGGTACAATCCCATTGGACTTAGGAAAAAACGATGGATTAAATTTTTGTAGAATGTGTACCGGGAGGAAATAGTTCTTTGAATGGAATAGAGTGGAGCGCTTTCGATCGACACCCGAGAACGATTCGAGATGATCTCAGCCATTGTGCCGTCTCTGCCTTAACGCTTGGCTTGAGACAATGTAACCTTTTAAAGTTTAGAAATGTCATTTCTAACTGCCATAACGGCCAAGAATGATGTCACCCGGGCGCATAAAACCTACTCCATTTTGATGGGCTCCTGTAATGGCCTCCAATATATCACGGTGTAATATTCTGTGAACACTAAATGGCACGGCAGCTCCTAATGGATCGCCGTGCCATCAAAAGGAGATATTAGGCCGAGCCAATAATTAATGTTGTTCTTATCAATTTAGGACAAACGCACGCGACAGATTTATTGGTAATTTGTATCGTGCACTAACGGAACCATCTATTATTAAAGGATAATTTCCAGCTACCATTACAAATCCATCAACTCCAACAAACTTGAAAAAATAATAACAATTTACTAAAATAAATAAAAATAAATAATTGATTTTTTTCTCTTTAAAAGTCGATATTTTTACCTTTTTTACAATTTTCAGAGGGGTTTTCATCCTTCCGCACCTATTTTATTTATTTTTTCATTTTTTCTCTACTTCTCTATAAATCTATACCTGCTGCTTAGCATCTAGGACGATGTTATTGATTGGACGATAGTAAGAGAAAGCCGAGCCCCGTAAAAGCGGGACAGTTTCATTTCCAGTAAAAGCCTCATGCCAATCACAAATGGGACGTTTGCCATTTTATGATAATTGCTCTTCTCTTCCCCCAGTATCGAATACACAAACCCGACGGGTGAAAATTATACTTTTCATTCTTCATATCCCCACATCCTCGACTTAAAAGATACAAAAATGAACAAGTTTCTCATCCAACCAGAAAAGTCAAAAAAAAAAAAAAAAAAATTTATTTAAAAAAATTGAATTGAAAAAAAAAGTTACTTCATTTCAATCCGACTCAAAGTTTGTACAGCCCAGTGTGTGTATGTGACCGAATAAGTCTCGCAGTCAAAGCTGACAGGAATACATTACATCGCAAACGCCCTCAATATTTTCTTGGCAAACCTTTTCCTCAATACACGGCCATAATAACATTTTCTGAAATTCAAAAAAATCGATTTACTTACTCTTGTACGCTCAACTTTACTTTAACTCGCTTTTCTCTATTTTTTTTATTTTTATTTATTTCGAAACTCAACCACCTAAATCAGGATTTAAAAGGAGGATAAAGAAAGCGAAGCATCGAGTGAAAACTGACATTTTATTCTTTAATTTAAAAATAAAAAAAAAATCAAATTCAAAAGAATGGAGGGAATTAGGGTAAACACAAATTTTGCGTTGTGCAGCATAAACAAAATGAAGAACGCGGAATAAGTGAAATGAGTAAAAAGGCGAGACAATTGAGAGGAAAAGCTCATTGAAAAAAGTTTCAAAGCTGCCATGCAGAAAGAAGCAAACTTGCAATATCGATCTGTTGGTATACACAATTACGAGAGAAAAGAAAAAGGGAACGAGTGATGAGGACAGGTTTAATGTTATAATAGCCGTAAATCAAACAGAATAGTTTAATCAATAAGACTTAAATGCGGCTGAGCGACCGCACCACAACCTAAAATGGGGCAGCAGCTGCAAGTTCAAATTTTATTCAATGTTCAGATAATAAATTAAAACAAAACCCAATTTGTGGCCAAACTTCACTCTCATTATCATCAACATTATTAGTATTGCATCAGCCAGCAGGGGACATATTTATTCTTTTCATGACTCATCTAACATCATCTAAACAATCCAATGGGGAAAAGTCATAGGGGAGGATTGAATGAATCCGACGAAAAAAATAGAAAGCAAATAGAAGGAATCGTTCTCAACTGTCAACGACTTTGATGACTTCATCAGCCGACATTATTTTCCTCATTCTTCCAGCAATAATTTCTATAACGAGTTCGTCGAAACTCGAAACTTTTTTTATTTTTCTTTACGATAATGTTTGATTGAATTCGTCTTAATGATGTTTTCATCATTTGAGCAGCAAATCGATATGTCGCCGTCTCCTTGGAGCCGGTTAAAATTAGTCCTCATTCAAACTTAATTTTCACAATTGCTATCCACATGAATCGCTCGATTTAAAATTTAGAAAAAAAAAAAAAAAGAAAAAAAAAATCAAAAAATCACTCGTGATGAAATTTTCCGCATCAAAAACTAATTATACCATTTCTACAATTTCATTTTAATTTTTTTCAAAAAAATATAATAAAATTATTTCTTTAAATTATATTTTTAAATCAAAATGAAAAAAAATAAAATAAAATTCTCTTTCGAACGAGTGAGTATTTATTCCACTCCATAATCGTCTTTTTCGCCTCTAACCTGCTTAATGGCTTCAACGGCTTATTTCGCACCGCATAAAATAAAAAATATGTATATAAAAAATAATGTATCGGGATACTATTGTGCGCGTGCAAGTCTTCCCACCAATAAAAAAAAGTAGGGATAAAGGGGGAGGAATTGAGAAAGGGGTTGTCGATGTATATATATACATGTATTTATATATCCCTTTCTTTCCACGCATCTGCCCTCATTTTCGAGGCTGGTGTGACCAATTTTTTCTTTTTCCCACCTCGTTAGACATTTGCATTTCACAAAACTGAAAAATCCGAATCCAACTCTTTCTTTTGAGAAAGGGGTAACCGCAAAACCATCTGTCGCCGACTCGACGCTCGCATTTTGCACAAATTTCACACTTCACAAATGTACCTACTAACCAGTCATTGAATCATTTTATTCCTCTCTCCACCTATGTACGAGACATAAATTATTGAAAACCTGCAGCCAACTAACACATGACAACTGATTTATTTCATGTCTAATAGTGCAATAAAAATAGCAAAGACCCAGCTGACCCCACTCTGTGCTATCCCAGCACACAACACTGCACGCACAGATGGCCAATCTTATCCTTATTTTTTTCTCATTTCGTTTCGGTTTCGCTGAATAATTTTATGTATTTTTCATTTTTTTTTTAAATAAATAAAAAAATTTAAAAAAATAAAAAAAATTTACTGACCTTTAAGTACTTCTGAGGTTCTTAAGTGGTCCTGAAATTTGAAATAATATTTTTAAGAATTTGAAATTTATTTATTTATCTCTTTGCTTTTCAAACCAGATGGCTGTTGAAGCAATTTCGGCACTATTAATGCAAACGGCCCATTGTCAAAGGTTATAATGAAAAGAGCGAGCGCATTAAATTCAACGATAAACACCATCGTATTTGATGGTACATAAAATATAAAACTCGCTACACGTACGAACAAAGTCCACACACTGTACAACATCATTTTTAATGCCCTTGTTTCCCCAAGTCGAAATTAAGCGCGACTAAAATTCGAAAACCATGGGAAAACCGTAACAAAATCAAAATTCGCATTCAATTTCTTCACTTTTCATTCAAATTTCACAAATTGCCCGAGCGGGCGATTTGCGGCTCCACGTTTTGCTTTTGGGCCATTGTCAGCAGCACAATCGAAATGACTTAGAACTCCATAAAATGTTAATTCACTCTTCGAGAAACACCGTTTGCCGCCATCAGCGTGTCCAAACTGCCCTTATTACATAAAACGGCCCAAGAAAATTTACTTTATTCTCACTCGTTCACCGCCGATTTTAATACAAATCACTTCCAAATGACTCGGTGTCACTCACAGAAACTCGCAAGGGCCCAGTTATCACTTTTAAAGCCGCTCAAAGTTAATAAAAAACATTTACGCTCGCTTTGTTTACTTACATTAAAACTTGGCATTCTAAAATTATTATCATAAAAGACTCCCTTTTCCTTTTCTTCCAGCATCCGATCGATGCGTGATTACGACCTCTGCCATTACAGCCTCACGTGTTAATTTACGATCGGGCTACTAACTCATCCTTAACTCCCATTCAACTCGTGCAATTACCCTAAATTTAGATGCAGGAAATGCCAGTGAGCAAATTCAAAGGCCCATCTAGAAATTCTTTCTTTTCATCCTTTTTTAATCCTTTCGCGCTTAAATTATTCGCGCAAATAATTAATAAATGAATTTTTTCCTTTCCCAAAATTCATTAATACTGCACAATAAATTAATCGCAAATTTCATCTAATCTCGAATTATAAAACGTGTAAATAATTGCGTAAATTACATCCTGATATGCAAATAAATTCAAACCGAAGAATATCAACATCTCATTTCTTTTTCATATTTCCCAAGGCTTAATTCCAGTTTGCATTCCTTGAATCAATACAACCGCATAAGCAGTTCTCCACAAAAAAAAAAAAAAAAAAAAAAAATTATAAACAAGAAAAAAGATAAATTTTATCAACTGGCGAAACGAAAGAAAAGAGAAAAAAGAGAAAAAAAGCAAAAAACAGTTGAAAGGTTGAAAGCAACAGGGCAATTAAGACATCGGAGTATAAATCAACAACTCCGGAGGGAAACAAATCCCATGAAAATCACTCGAGGTTCCCACTACACGAAAAACAAAGAAAAAAAAAGGGTTATGAACCGCGCAACAAAAAAGTCGACGAGTTCCCACCATTAGAAAAACAAAGGCTCGAAACCCACTTTTGTTGTTGATTGGGTGTATTAAAAAAACAAGATGGTGGGACTTAAAAAATTGTGTACTGTTTTTGTCGACAGCGACCCTCGGGTAATTTCCTCTCGTGGCCATTGGACACAGTGTTGAAAACACGATGGGGGGAAGTTGAGTGTTTAAAAAAATGGCGGAAGAAAAACAAAAAACTTTGTTATGTCGAGTTGAAAATTGCAACCCTAAAAATAAAAAACAGCGATAAAAAGGTCAGGAGTAGTTGGAATAAATCTGCAATTTGTCACCAGAGCGCACAGAGAACTAGACATGACCACTAATGATGCGCGAATCTAAACATCACCTGCTTTCTCAGCAAGATGTCTTCATCGTTTACATTTAACGCGTGGACTGATAATTTTCATTACTTTAAACCGATTTTACGGCTCAATTATTATAATTAAAAAATAATAATAAAATCAAAATATTTTCATTCAATTTTTTTTTCAAAAAAAAAAAATAATAATTTTAATTAAAAATTTAATTTTTAATTTAAAATCCAACTTTTTGAAGGAAAAAAAAATCAGACTTTTTAAAAAATTTAAAAAAAAAAAAATTAAAAAAAATCCAAAACCTAATTGCTATGTCAAAACGCCTACTATAAGGCAAATTAAAAGCACCCCTTCTCATTACACAACCCACATAACCGAAAAAATACGCATATTAAGGTCTCGGTACTAAGAAAAGGGGAAGTTAACATTAACACTTTCCCAGCTAAATTGGCATCCGACGCCCAAAACCCCTTCCAACACAAAAGAGGGTAGAAAACTGGCAAAGGGGAAGCCATTTTCCCCCTTTCCCTTAAAAAAAAATATAAAAAAAATTCTAGACGACAGTCACACGTGTCCAGGTGCAGCCAACAGCGTGAGTTATAGAAAAAAGAGCAGAACGAATCGGCGCAAAGACTCTCGGTCTACAAATTGAAAAATCACTTTAAAAAAAAATCTTATAAAACGCATTATATCCACCATAATTAAATAAGACCCCCGCCGGTTTCGACTGACCGACGGTAATGATTTTTCGCATACCCGTGACTCGAATTTCATTTGTTTAAATTAAACGTAAAATGCCCCGACCCCGAATAAATGAATATAAAACAATGCAAACTGAGTGCTCTTTTCGACCCAAACAAATCCGAAAAGAGCAACAATGACTTATTAATGCCGTAATTTATGCTTTGGAACAAGTTTGGGGCATCAAGTTGCCAAAACCAAACAAATCACGAGACCGAAAAAACAAAGATGTTTCGTAGTAACTGTTAATATGCCAAGTAGAAGACCATAAAGTTGGTAGATAAGCGCGCTCTCTGCTTACAAATCAAACTGAAATCTCCACTAAATTAGCACCAAAAGGCTTTATCAATTGTCATTTGCATATAAATTGCTTCATAAGGGCCAAATTCATTGGCAATAAAAAGCGTAATTACATAAATTTCTTTTATAAAATTTTTTAAATTTTATTTAAAAAAATTAAAATTATACTCATTCACACGTTCGTACTTAATTTAGGTCAAAGGCATAACCTTTTATAATAAACGTGATCTTTTATCCTATTTTCTATATAATGATCGTTTTTTCACGTACCCTTAAAAAGAAATATAAAAAAATAAATATTAAATCTCGTTATACTACGAAACTGGTTTCACCTGTTTCAAACTGTCTTTTCAAAAAGTATTAACCGAAAAAATTTATGTATTGTATTTAAGAAAGGCAGGATGGAAAAGAAAAAAAAAACGAAATAGCTTTTATAGGCTTTCGTGGTGGATATACCTCTGCAGAGTGTAAATCAGTTTGAAAATTGGCGCACAAGTCAAGACTCAGACTCGTTCTAGTCACGTTACGAAGCAAAAGAATGAATCTAAGCGAAGCTTGTAATTTCGTAAATTGCCAAGTTGTTATCCTGATTGCATCACTAGAATAAAATTATCCCGTTTTATATTTAAGAGCAACAGTCGAAAAAAAAAATAGAAAAAAAGAAAGAAAAAGAACAGCTGCCTTCGTTCTTAAGTACATTCGATTTGCATACGTAATAGGGGAAGCTCGTCGCCTCCGCCGTACAAATTGAAGCAAATTATTTTTATAACATTAAAATTTGCTATCGACTCCCTGCTTTCTTTAACACTCCAATTAACTCGCAACTAATTTCCTTCCATCCTTTCAACTGCGAATTCACTTTTTCATAACAATATGTTTAAAAAATTAGTTGCACGGGCCGTAATTAAATAAAAAATCCCTTTAAAAACGGGCCAACATGGCATTACTAAACCTCTTCTACACCTCATTAATTATTCAATTCATCTTTGCACCACAACGTACACAAACATTATCATTCACTCTTATTACTCAGAGGAGAAATTACAAGCACCACTAAAGAAGAAAGAAGCACCACTCTACTAACTTCAAGAGGTGAAGAACCAAAAGAAAAAAAAATAACCGCTACCCATTATGTTCCGTTTTCCTTTTCAAGAAGGCAGCGAGTACGTTTTGCCAAGAAGCAGAACGAAAAAGGACCGAAGGAAAAGCAGTAGTGGGGGTGGAGGTGGGGGGGAATAGCTGCTTCTCATTTCTTTGTCATGGCTCCCAAGAGGATGGAGGAACAGCCGGATTGTTTCTCTAGTATCCTTTACAGATCCTGACTTGATTTATTTACAGTAATACAGGATGCTCTTAGTCCGAAATGCAATTACATTTTCACTGAGTCCTCCTCCTCTATGCAGTCAAGAAAGAGAAAGCCTCACATTGACATAAAGGAAAAGTGCAGCGGCAAATTCCATTTGCCCATCAAAATGTTCGCTATAGTACGTAGCAAAGAAGGGCAACCTTTTCCCCTCGAATAAAAACGCCCCTTTTCACTCGACTTTCTAGTGGACTGAACGTCTAAAGCATTTCTTTTCACAAACTCATCTCCTTCGCGATGCGTGCTTCATTAAACATGTGAAAAATGTCCGCGTTTTCACTACTGAAAACTTCCGCTCGTAATTACCGACTGCCAACTACTCAATTAAGATATCACTTTTCGCTGGAAAAAATTTTTTTTTTTTTTTTTTTTAATGCACGATGTAGAACGGCATGGTCGAGTAAACTTGGTCTGATTTCGGTTTAATTTACAATTCAATTATTGTACATTTTTGTAAATCCCATTTTTCCGTGTTGTTTTTATCGTAGTTTAAGAATTAATCAATTTTTTTCAATTTTCGAACGAACACAAATGCAGAAACGAGTTTTCAACTTTAATTGAAGTGGGATTAAAAGTTATTTCAATAACAGGTTACAACATATCTGACGTTAAAATTGAAGACTTATCTCTGGTGCAAGTCACGAATAATGGACAAGATGATGCACGAGGGTCAGCTCAAATTACACCACTTTGCATCTAGAGAAAAGGCTGCAAAAGTAATTTAGTACGAGCTCACATTCGTACACTCAAATCAATGCATCCACCCTTTTATACTTGTATAAAATTCCCTTTTATTCTAAACCCTTTTCCTCACGAAGGGGAAAAAAAATCCATTACAAACGTGGACTCAACGCCCCCAAATGAATAAATCAATTAAACCTCCCTACACTCTCTTCTTTAGGCCTATCACTAAATCTAAGGACGAAAAAAAAGTACAACTATTCTCGAAAATCACCTTTGTAAAACCCCTTTACATAAAAAAGAGAAGAATAAAAAAAAATCAAAGCAAAGTGTGTTTGCAATCGTATTACTTCATTGGTATTCAATGAGCATCCAAGTGGGTCTTCTTCTTCAAGCAGTGTAATTTCTCAAAGTGCAATAAAATATAACGAGACACAATGCACCACTATTTCTCTCTCGCTCGTGTTTCTTGGCCCGGCTCCAAAACAACGATACAAACCGAAATGTCGAGTCGAACGAGTTGCAATTGACAGTAAGAAATTTCTTTTTGATGCAATTATTTGATTGACAAGTTTGTATTTGCTTCTTATTCAATCGACAACGGTTAAAGTAGCAACAAACGCGTCAGAATAAATAAGGAAAAAATAGAAAAACGCTGTTTTCAGCGCACACAAAGCTATTTACTCATTCATTCCGTTTGGCAGCTCGAATTTGCAGAGCAAATGAAAGGCTTGCTGGTGCCTCTGGCAGTCGAGTGCAATTTGGGTGAATGCAAGTCAAAGATATTAAAATAACTTGTTTATTACAGCATGCCAGCAAACAATTGCTCGGCTAAGAGCAACTGCTGCTGCCCACGACACAACTCGTAATTACCGTTCGTGTACCGATAAAAGGAGACTGAATAAAAAAAGGGGACAAAAGATTGGCTTCTGAGATACGAGCCCACAATAGTGGAGTGGAAAGAGGCTCATTACTGTTTCATACATAAGTGCACACTCACAAAACCTAATTACATTCGACCCCATGTGAATTTTTAAGCTGTGCAAACAGTGTTTTCTTCGCGCGTCGCTTTTTAATTCGCCGATTTCTTCAAAACTCGATGACATTGTAATATAATCGGGGGTCAGATCACCGATTTTTTTTCCTTCTCTCTTTCGTTTTTTTGTGAAAAATTAAGCCCTTTTGCTGATAAAAGTTTTAATTAAAAAACATATTTATCTCGAGTGAGGGTAAAGAAAGATAAAAGATTAGAGTGGATGTAAGCAACTCATAAATTACCGTTTAAATAGATTCTTGTAAAATTGCACCGTAATTATATTTATCCTCAAAAATGAGGCATAAAATTAGTAAAAGAAAAGAAGAAAAAAGAGGAGATTATTTTTTAAATGATCTAGATTTTATTCGTCCTAAATAACTAGCGGTAATAATTAATTGCAAATGACAATTTAATTATAAAGTATAATTCTAATATCGAGCTAAACGGTATTAAAGAATTTTTCATTCTTTTGCATTCGATGAGATTTATAGTTGGAAAACCGTCATCCGATTCTCCTCGAGGGAAACAAGCAAAGAAATATCATCGCACGACATTTCACAGCTAACGCTGCGGAATGAGGAAGCATTTCAATTAGTTTTCCACCAATAGACTCCAACTCTAACCTCGAAAAGAGAAGGGGTTTCTCATTTACGCCTTCTTCATTTGAAAGCCAATGTAAATTAGTTCATTTCACCTCGAGTATGTGTGTATGTGTGCAGAGCAGAGCTTTCTTGTTAATGGGCTGATGAAACTGCAGATCATACGTGCAGATCTTGTTGAGCAGTGAGCGCTAAGTAAACTCATTTGCATGCATCCCGTGTGATAAATGCCTCCATTTGCGTTAGCAGCCATTCTCGCAATTATTTCACGTGGGCCATGAACACAATAGTTATTGCCGTTTTATTCATGCCACGGACAATAGGTTCTGGCACTGGGCTCGAAATGTTTGAAAGTACATGCAAACATTTATTATTGCTCATACGCATAGCCATAGCCATAACCCATAGCGGTTGTTCGGCATGAATGAGTTTGTAGCAACTGGAAATAAGAAATTGCAATTTTTCTTGTACTTTAAGAATTATAATTAACAAGTCCAATTGCATTAAACTCCAGACAAAGACTGTTCCACGGCTGGAAATTAATTCAAGTGACTGCAATGTGCATGGTTCGTGAAATTAAAATATTGCCCTAATGGAGATTAACAGGGCATGTCTCCACTAGAGAGTTGAGAATTTAATTATTATTAAGCCTCGCAAACTTAACGACGAGACAAAACACGACAAGAACTTCTCTCACTCCCATTACCCTGGAGACTTTCAAAACATGATTTGTCTATTGATTTGTTTATGATTTCCGCCTTAAATAGTACGTGTTTAAATTTATCGCCAATTTTTCTGTTTTATTAAAATATTTTTATCCCGTGTGTCGTGCGTCTGGACGATTATTGGTATCTCGATATTGATTTTTCTAATTTAAATTCTTCGAAAAATCGATAACAAGAACGGAATAATCAAATTAAATCGTGTTTAAAAATTCGTGCAACGAAATCCCGTGAAATTACTTCATAATAATTAATTTACAATTAAATATGCACATTTAACGTCTAAAGAAACACGCGTAATTGGGCATTAATTACCTGTAACACAGACGGGACAGCGTGGTTGGTTCACACGTGGTTGGTAGTCTTGTGGAAATTAGTTGCAGGCACTTGTAAAAATTAAAGTTATCGTTAGACAAATGAAATGAAAGTCAATTTAAATTTTTAAAACGTATGTTACAGTAATGAATCAAATTACTACCTTAACCATGCCAACTCCAAAGCGCCGCCATTTTGTCTGCTCATTGTAAAACCCGAAACCACAGTCTCTAAAACCAATTAAGACGAAATCGCGGTTTTGCACAATCCTGAAACAATTCATGCACGCAAAATCATTGAGATTAAAATCCTTGAAATACGCAACACCTTTTGCGAATTCTGTTTATTTAATTAAATGTATAAAAGACATTAATCTGGCTAAGCAAAATTTATTAAAAATTTTTATAACCTTAATGGTATTGTATGGGAAATCATAATGTTTAATCGTTACGAAAAAAAATTTCCAACGAAATAAAAAAAAAATTATTTATTGATGTCAACCTACGAACGAACCACCCACGATCCACTCCCAACTAGCATAGACTGTGTTAGTGAATAACCTGTATCGACATCTGTTACCAATACTGGCTACTAATTTAATATTTAGTGAGGAAAAAATAAATTAATTTAAATAACCAACAAAATAATTTCAACACTTATTTAATTCCAAATTTTCGTATACAGTACTGAAATACATATTTTTGTAAAACCAACTTAATATAAATACAAATAACTTCATAATAATCTAATAGTAAATATTCTTCAAAAAAAAAAATGGAAATAAACTAAGAAGAAAAAAATATACTTCTTAAAATTAAAATAAAACTTAGAGCACAGTTTCTGTGCTAGTTATCACTTCAATCAACTGAACATCACTCGCATTTGTCACCGGTACAGAAACAAAATCCAGATCCCTAGGAACAGTTAAATTTCTTTTCAAATCACAATCTGAATTTCCAGCTTTAGGAGTATCTTCATTAGCGTCATCGAATGACACAGATCCTCTATAAATTTTCTCTCGTGATGCGTGTGGCGAATACTTTTCATTGCCCATACTTCTCTGCTTTTCCCCAGTGACCTTGAGACTTGAAGCAGGTGTGGTTAGTGTGAGAGTTTCCGATCTCAACGTTCCTCTTTGATCGGTTTTAGGCGGTTTCATGGCCGAAACCAACGGTGTGCTTTCGCTTAAGTCACTATCACTTCCCACCGGTGTCGATTTTCTGCTGTCTTCTCTTTTCTTGAGTTGATTTGATTTCGACGGCGAAATACTGCTTAAGACTTTACTCTTCAACTTATTCAAACGTTCAAAACTGGCGGCTGAGGTAACGTTTATGTTGCTAGGACGAATCGGTTTTTTAATTGGAACTTCCGGTTCCTCGAATCCAATCACGTCGATCCCCGAAGCTTGAGAGCTGAAGTCCGACGTTATAAAAAATCGTGCCGCTTGCGGCGTCGGTGAGGGTGAGAGGGGCCATTGCTCTGACGCTGAGATTACTTGGACGCGTTTCGGAGAAAGTGTCCGTTCTTCGTGATGGGGTGAATAAAACGGCGTGTGAATAAATAGTACGTCTGTTTCGGCGCACGCGGACGACAGAACGCTTCCTGAATCGCTGAGAGCATCAACGGCTTCGTCCGGGTCGGATATTATTGGGCTGAGAGTTGATCCCGAGGGATGAGCCGTTGTGTCTTGCATCGACTCTAATGCATCCTCTTGAGCATCTTCGCTAAGAGTCTGCAAAGCGCCCATGATCATTTGTTCTTCTAGTGTGACTTGTTTTTCCAGGGTGTTCTGCTGTCCGGTTCGTTTTATGCTGCTACTTCGTTCACGCATCTTTTCGGCGGGATGTTCGGGTGGCGGTTTTGCGGGGATTTTCGAGCTTTGCGATGGTTCTCGCGGTGATTTCAAGGAACTTGCGGAACTTGCGATAGTCAACGTAGGTTGCAAAGTATCTTTTTTAGTCGATTTTTTGGAGAAATGCACGTTTTTGTTGTGCATGTCGCCTTCTCCGACTTCAATTAAATTCATTTCTGACTCTCTTAAGCTAAGTATTGTCAAACGAAACAGTTCCCAGTCGCCAAAACTCATGTTCAAAACCTGAAATTAAAACAAAATACAATTTCTCATTTACAACAAACACTGATAATATCTACCTTCTTTAGCTCATCCAAATCGCAATACAAAAGAACTTTTCCACTTATATTATTTTCACATAGAGCGTTACAATAAGTTTGTAAGGCATTCGGATTAATCCCATCGAATGACTTCAGTAATTCTGCAATTTCGGTAGCGCAGAGGTTGCTTAATGTAACTTCGCTCAAAATGGGCTTCGCATGGAAGAAAATTTTAAATTTTAATTATATCATCATTATTAAAAAAGTAAACAATAAATCGTACCGGTAAAGTATTTCGAAATATACTGCTAGTTGAATTGTTCATATTAGTTGGTGTTGTTGAAGGATAATGAGCCCACATGACTGGTGTAACTGTGTTTGGCATTTGGGAAGGGACGGGGCACATAACCGGAGCGGAGTTAAATGGATGGATTCTTGTTCGTGAAACCTGTATAATAAAAACAACCAATTTATTATTTTTGAGTAATTATCTCCCATAACTCTGAATTACCTTCCGAGTAACGGTTTTATTTTCCACATTCGGCCAACTGGTCACAGTGCTAACAGTGCTTAAGTTAGATTGTGGAACCATGGAGATCACTGAAGGACCTGTCAACTCATCGCTGTTCTGTTGCTCTTCTAAAATAAGCAATTGCCCAGCATTAATTATGAGTCTTTGTATTTAAATAATGCAAATTACCTTTGATTACTTTACGAATGTATGGATCCAAGTTTATTGTAAAGGGTAAAAACATTTTCAAATCTGCAATTTGAAGTGAGCCTTTGTGGTACGAAAGAAAAATTTCGAATTTTCGCTCATCACGGTCGATTTCTAAAAGTGGTTCAACTTCTTTAGAAGTTGGAATTTGATCACTCAATCTGAAAACAATAGCAATAAATAAATAATAATTTAAAGTACACTAAATCTTATGACTTTTACTTGTCGTAAATTGATTTAAGAGACATATTATCTTCAGTCTCGTCTTCATTTTTTTCAAAAAACAATGTAATCCACGATGTTCGATACGGCCATTGTTCTGTAATGTTGACCCAAGTTGCCAAATGGTACCAGTTAAAATCGATATTAAAGGCTTTCAGCAAACGACCTTTAAATACAAAAAATAGAATAGTAAGGAAATATATTTTAATAAAGCAATTCAAAATCACCTGTAATGTAGACTACATTCATAAGACGCCTCATACTGCGAGGATTAACGTCGCTGAAGTAATCGTCGGTTAACAAAACTTTTGTTAAATCTTGAGCTCCTGTCACTCGACTATTGATATTTCCCATGCTACTGGCCACACTGTCGCTCATTTTCAACTTTTTGCTATTTTTGCGCTGAGACTGCTTAAAGCGCTCTGGAATGGACATACTTGATTCCGAGGAAAAACGCCGACTACTTATCTATAAATAATTATACAGTTATCAAGTATATGTGTGTGTGAACTCAATTCCCTAAAATTGCATTTCTTACGGCTAATCCGGAACCAAAGCTAAAAGATTCTCTTTCATCGTGCCCCCAGTGGTTATTCATATTCATTTTCTTTGCTGCAATGCGCTGAGCAACTCGAACACGACGCATCCCCGAATTTTGCAAATAGAACGGCAGGTGTACAATATTTCTTAAGTAATCATGCCCATTTACATTCAGATCATTAAAAACTCTATTTATGTTGCTCTCGATTGCCTGAAAAAGACGGCATTTAATTAATAAAATACCATAATAAATGTCTATATTACTTTTATAATTATATGCGGATCTATCGCCAATAAAGTTATAAAAGGTGTAGATGGATTGGAAAATAACACGTGAACTGCGTCCAAGTTGTGCAGGACCTTTTCTTGTTCACAACTATCTAAACCATCTACAACAATAACCAATCGCGTTTGATTTCCAGTAAAAGCATCCATGCATTGCACCTAAAAATGTAAACAATAAATAATATTCTGTAGATAATGAAATAAAAAATTCATTACCACTTCAGTCAATAACTGGGCATACGAGTTTTGTGCTTGCAATTCGTCCATTTTGAAAGCCTGTGCTTTTGCAATTGATCGAAATAGCCGTTTGTTAGTTGGATATACAATCGCTGTCAACATCTGGATCCAAGTGTACAAATTAGCGACAATGATGACACTTATTATGGTAATAAGTGCAATAATTGCTCCGTGAATAGGAGCACGACCCTCTTCGAAAATTTTATCGTCTCCGAAAAAGAAAGTCGATTTATGAGACGCGATCAAAGCCACAGTGACAATTGTGCAAATAAAAGTTCCGTAAAAAATAAGAAAATTTGGAATGCAACACACACGCCTCAGTTTCCACTTCGATGAAGATACTGGGTAAAATAAATTGCCATTTATAATCATGCATATTTTACCTTCTCTGCGTTTTACCTGTTTTGGGTCTAAAAACAGTGTACAAACGAACGGTCAACGTCCCGTATTCTTTTTCCAACGCATCGAACAGTGATGCAATCATATAAGCGACTGTATTCTCACTTCCGGTACTGCTCACTTTTCCTTGAGATGTGTATAAAAATCTGATGTTCAAAAAATAGAATGAGTTAAATAATAAAAAAAATTAATTCAATATTGTCGTATTAACTTGATCGGATTAGCTTGTGACGGATCATCTTTGTAAACAGTTGGTGGATAACAAAACAAAACCATAAGGAGCAAATTTATTGATGCCATCTTTTTAGCCAAGTAAGTACTAATTGTTTGTGCAAGCTCTAAATCGTAACGGTGTATTCCGATTCGAACGGCAGCCAAAAACATGTACATCAAAACGAATGTACCGACTGCGACTGATAATGCTATCACCCAATTGGAAAGAACAATTCCAAGAATTATTCCTAATATGGCAGCAATGTGAAACACAAGTAAAAACAGAAGTCCTGAAAACACCAGCTCCGGCTCTACCCATTCTCGAGCAAAATTCGTCATTTCATCTGACAAAATAATAACAACCATTAATAATTGATAAAAAATTGATTTTCATTAAACCTTGAAGTTTGTTTAGCAGAAAAGACTTCCCACTGCCCCACTTTGCGTACAACCCAATGCAAATCGGCATCGATAACGTTGGTTCGCTCAAAAAATCAGCCAAAGCGCTGCTGTATAAATCGTATCCTAACATATTTTCGTTGTCCTCGTTTGTATTTAATCGACCTAAAATAAAATTAATTAGTATTTGAAATATTGTAAATTTTTTTAAATATTTTACGAGCTCCAAAAATTTGTCCTAAAATGGTTTTCTGATGACTAGAGTCGATATTATACGGGGTTTCTCCCGCTCTATTTGGTCGATATAAAATTTGACTATGTTTTGGATTAGCGAGCAATATTTCTACGATTGCCTTGCTCCTTGCTCTCATTGCTATATGCAGAGCTGTATCACCTTTCTAAATCATAAAATTAATAATTAAAAATAAATATCATTCCCTTTCAAATTTCGCATTACTTTATCCACTGCTGACACTTTGCATTTCCTATCCAACAACACTGCTACAATTTCAGCGTGTCTATTTCTTGTCGCTTTCATGAGTGGAGTGTCACTATCCTTTAAAAAACAAAAATCACAAGAAGTTTTTTTAATAAAAATCGTAATTAATTTTAAACTTACTTTAGTGGGCAATTCTGTATCAGGATTGGCCCTAAGAATTGCTTTTATAATATCTATATAATTTTTTTCAACTGCCCAATACAATGCCGTTTTTTTATCCTACGTAAACGAATCACAATTACCATTTAACTAAGTCATTTTAAAGTTATTCCTACTTACAACGCCTTGAACATCAACATCAGCATATTTTTTAATAAGAGCTTCGGCAACTTCCAGATGACCAGACTTGGCTGCGTGAATTAAATTCGTATCACCTCCCTTAATTACAATATTTTTATTTACAACGGGTGTCAAATTTTTCAAAAAAAATTTCAACTTACTCTGTCCTGAACATTAACATACGCTCCAGCATTAAGTAAAGCAACCGCTATTTCAGTATATCCTTCCTTACACGCAATCATCAAGGCAGTGTTCCCATCTTTGTCCTGATTATTTACATTAGGCTTATAATCTAATAAAACATGAACGATGTCAGCGTAGTTTTGCATTGTTGCAACCGATAGAGGTGTCCATAAATACTGGATAACAAAAATAAATAAAATTACCGTAATAATATTGGTAAAATTTAAGGTAAATTTATACCATTCCGACTGTGTCCACATTTGCACCAGCTCTCAACAATTCATCGGCTATTTCTAAATATCCTTTCCTACAAGCCCAAATCAAAGCGGAAGTACCATATTTGTCCCCCACATTAACTTTCGCACCGTAGCTCAATAAATCTCTAACTATTTCTGTAAATCCTCTTCCAGAAGCCCACATCAAGCAGGAAATGTGATACTAAAACAAATCATTTTTTAACTAATAAAAAACAGATGACATTATTATTTTTACTATTACTTGGCCTTGCATGCTTGGATCAGCTCCTCTTTCTAACAAAAGTTTAACACATCGAACTCTTCCTTTGTAGCAAGCCCACATCAATGCTGTCCATCCACCCTAACAAAACAAAATTGAAATTCACAATGACTTAATTCAAAATCAAATATAAACATACCAGATCCTTGTGTTCCAGTATTGCATTATTTAATAACAAATCTCGAACGATTTCCCAGTGGCCTTCTTTGGAAGCATTCAATAAGGCATTCCAATTATCCTAAAATAACATTTTCGAATTAAAATTGTAAAAATTATGTGCACTTCTTGTTTTCGTACATAATCAACAGCATTAACATCAGCTCCGCGTTGAAGCAGTTCAAGCGCGAAATCACGACTTCCTTTTTGAGCCGCTAACATTAAGATGGTTTGGCCATTCTGTAATGCATTTACAATCATCAATTCCTATTAAATAATCAAATTTAAAAACTCTTCTTTATACCTCGTCTCTATCATCTACATTTACATTGCGATTCTCAACGTATATTTGAAAGGCAGCGAAGTTTCGTTCGGCCAAGTAACTGGCCATACAACGAAAATGAATTCCGGCCATGGAATACTTCACGACTTTCCTGAAAGCGACAATAAAATAAAAACAGGAATAATATTTTCTGGCATAATCGTCTGTTCTTGAAGAGCCGTATCAACTAGACGAAACGAGGACCGATAGCGCCCTCTTTTAACATGACATATCACATCGTAATGTCTACAAGAACTTCCGGACAGATTGTAGTTACCTTTTTGCAGCTGGAGTCGCAGAAGTACTTGACCTGAAAAAAAAGTTAATAAAATCAAAATTATAAATTAAATAATTATGATATACATATTAAACTAACTTTATTTGTACTTTATAGACTTTTTCGACTTAATTACTTAAATCTCAAACTTTGGACCTCAGTAAAGAAGTGTCTTACAAAGATAAAAACAAAAGTGATAATTTGTCAAAATGGACAGCAAGGTAGAAGCGACAATCCGCAGCGCAATCGAAGCAGAAAAAGAAAATCTCATTTCAAAGATCAGCGTACCGATATGGAAAAATCCCGAATTGGGTTTTGAGGAACACAAAGCGCATAAAGTTTTGACTGATTACCTCGAAAGCAAAGGATTTAAAGTACAGAGAAACTATATCTTACAAACTGCTTTCCGTGCAGAATACGGATATCATGGTGGAGGTAGGAGACCATGTTGCTGAATTTTCTTTGGTGGTCCTTTCTGTGTTCATTTGTTGAAAACCGTTGAAAGTCGTTTACTTTTACTTGAAAAATTTGTTTTCTCTTTGACACCTGTGATACGTCTTATCAGGCAAAGCCAATTTGATCTCTTTATCAATTGTTCAATGTTTTAATGTTTCAGATGCTAAGTACACAGTTTGCGTCATGTGCGAGTATGATGCTCTGCCTGATATCGGACACGCGTGTGGGCACAACTTAATCTCCGAAGCCGGAATTGCTGCTGCAATTGGGATTAAAGGAGCTGTTGATTTTAATGCTGTTAAAGGAAAGGTCGATGAATATTTACGAATAAAGTCACAAAATATGAATAAAATTTTATCAACTTTCTTAGTTGGTCGTTATGGGCACTCCTGCAGAAGAAGGGGGAGGTGGAAAATCCATTCTCATCGAAGCTGGGGCCCTCAAAGGAATAGATGTTGCAATGATGGTTCACCCAGGGCCTTACGACGTTATTGAACCAAAATTACTTTCAGTGGATAGAGTAAATAATTCCCTGAAATAATTGATTTTGTGTTTATGTTTCTTGTTTAATCTGGACAGCTAACTATCCAGTATTTTGGTAAAGCTGCTCACGCCTCCTTAGCGCCTCACGAAGGAATAAATGCATTAGATGCAGCAGTACTGTGTTATAGCAGTATTGCATTTGGTAGGCAACACATGAGACCAAATTGCAGAGTTCACGGTTGGTAAAATGTCAATTCTTAAGTATTTTTTCCTCATGATTTAAGATACAAATAATTTTAATAGGGATCATATCCAAGGGTGGAGCAAAACCCAATATAACGCCTTCGGAAACGGAACTATGTTTTTACATCCGTGCATTGTCAAAGGAAAATCGAGAACAGCTGAAAAAATCAGTTTTAAACTGCATTGAAGGAGCTGCTATTTCTACTGGATGTGAAGTGAAATACGAATTTGAGCCTCATGGTTATGAAAGTTTCCATTATATTCCACCGTTGCAAAAGCTTTACAGAGGATTTGCTGAAAAATTTGGTAAATTGAAAGAAAATTTTAAAAAAATAAAATGAAATATTATTGTCTTTATTAGGAATTAAATACGAAGATAGAAACAAAAATACTTTTACGGGTTCGACTGATATGGGCAACGTATCTCAAGTTATCCCCAGCATTCATCCGATTTATGCTCTGAAAACAACTGCCGCTAATCACACTAAAGAATTTGCTGAAGCTGCTGGACATCTCGACGCTCAAAATCCAACTATAACGGCGGCTATCTGCATGGCACTTTCTGCTTATCAATTGTTTACGGATGAGTCACTGCAAAATGAAGTCAAAGTGGCTTTTAAAAGCACTAAATA
Organism: Stenotaenia linearis; assembly: GCA_034700445.1. Taxonomy (NCBI): domain Eukaryota; kingdom Metazoa; phylum Arthropoda; class Chilopoda; order Geophilomorpha; family Geophilidae; genus Stenotaenia; species Stenotaenia linearis. The sequence continues at coordinate 20,862 of JAQIXT010000142.1, forward strand.
ATTCAATCGATATGTATTGACAACATTGAATTTATTTTTATTATTATTATAACTAATTATCATATTACATCATGTAAAACAAGATAATAAATATGACTAAATCTAGGGTGCATAAAGCTGACTTATTTTTAATTTTAACTTTTTGATTGTAACATTTCATACCATACTATTGATTATTTTGTATTCCTATTTTGTTAACAAACGTATTACTGGCAGTAGAAACAATGAAGAAATAAATCGATCCTCGCACATTAACTTCTTACACATCTTACAAATATGTCGACAAATGCAATGTTCATACATCACTGATTGTGTGTCATTTTTCTACTTCTTCAATTCCAGCTTGTGTCATTAAATCGGCGATGTTTTTCTCAAGTTCGTCTATGCGATTTCCCATGTCATCGAGTGTTGTGTTAAGGGAATTATAAGCCGTATTTAGTATTCAATTTACTAATATACATATTTACACTAAAGGATATTTCTTGCAATTATCTGATCCGACATAGTTTGGAATTTATCCTGCATTTGTTGCAACAGAGCTTGAACCTGTCGAATTAATAATATTTAAAACCTCAAATATTTTCTTAATGAACGTTCTTTACGTATTGGGTCAAATCTTGCATGTTCTTCGGGTCAGCTGCGATATTATTAAAATCTTTTGTGGGTTCTGATAAAGTTTTAATGTCGCTTTGCTTAGAGTCCGCCATTTTACCACAGAAACGGGTAACTGTTTTCCGGTGCAACTAAAAACGAAAAAGAAGAACCAGGAGAAAACGAAACGGATCGTTATTCTTGAACTATTACGTCATTCCTTCAGATAATGTGTAAAATATTGGATCACGCCATCCAAATATTTTGAAATTTTTATCACGCTTAACTGATATTAATTTCATTAAATAAACACGAAATCCCTTTAATATTTATACACATCATGCCACGTTTTCAAACAACTCACATCAACAATTCAGTTCACATGACAATACAAGCGGCTTTCACAACAAACAGCATGTGCGTGGGTTTTGTCCGTTCATGTGCCGGAATATTTATTGTTTCCTTCGTATTATGTGTGACACCTGTACAGCTGAGAAGCATTAACAACGTAGAACCAGGTTATCCCGTAGTATTAAGTAAGTATGTAGCGATTGAACGAAAACTTTCGATTTGAATTTGATAAATAGCGGATATCCCTCTATTACCACCCACAAATCCTTGAATATGTAAAAATTTAATTTTCTTTATTATTTGCAGTTCCTGGGGATGGAGGCAGCCAACTGGAAGCGAAACTGGATAAGCCTTCAGTTGTTCATTACATATGTAAACAAAAAACTGATTATTTTTTCACTATATGGCTGAGCGTATCTTCCTTAGTCCCATACGCCTTAGATTGCTGGATAGATAACGTTAGGTTAGCCGGTTCACGATAAATTTTAAAACAAAAATTAAATTTAAACGTTAATTTCAGATTAGTGTATAATAATGTAACTCGGAAGACGACTGGTCCACCTGGAGTGGACATTCAAATTCCAGGATTTGGAAATACAAGTACAGTGGAAGCGTTAGATCCGTTTTATCCGACGATAAGTGAGTCCATTTTATTTATCTTTAGTTGTTGCACTTAAGATTAACAATTTATTTCTACTTTTGTAGGCGGGTATTTTAAAAATATTGCCGATGCATTTGCAGCTATCGGGTATACTCGAGATGTAAATATTAGGGCTGCGCCCTACGATTTTAGAAAAGCACCAAGTAAGTAAATATTGTTCTATAATAATTACTTTGTAAAAATATTATAATTTTTTTTGTTTGTTTAGATGAATTACAAGATTATATTGTAAACACAATAGCTCTTATTGAAGATACATATAAAATAAATGGAAACAAGCCAGTTGTTATAGTAGCTCACAGTATGGGCTCGCCACTAATGTTATATCTGCTCAATCATCAAAGCCAAAGTTGGAAAGATAAATACATTCGAGCTCTAGTTACAATGGCAGGAGTATGGGCTGGTGCTGTGAAGGCTATGAGAGTATTTGCTTCTGGTAATTTGATGTTTTTAAAATTAAATAATCAAATAATATAATCAGAAAAGAATAATTTACTTACGAGCTTGCTTCAGATTAATCTGCAGCTGTTCCTAGAAATGAATATTGATTTATTGACTTTTTTTGTCATTTCCTGTCCTGCAGGTGATGATTTAGGATTCTTCGTTTTGAATGCACTCAAATTAAGGACGGAGCAGAGAACTTCCCCGAGTTTGGCATTTTTATTGCCTAGCGACAAGTATTGGGGGAGTGACGAAATCCTAATCTCAACCGATGTCCGAAATTATACTATTCGAGATCTTGATGGTTTTTTCAAATCTCTCGATTACATGAACGGCTACGAAATGTGGAAAGACACCAAAGATTTGATATATCAATTGACACCACCGGGAGTGGAAGTACATTGTTTACATGGAGTTGACGTTAACACGGAAGAAAGGTTAAAATTTGCATTACTAAAAATGAGAAATTTATTAATTTTGTCTGTAAATTGCAGAGCTATTTACAAATCTGGTGCCTATCCGGATGGAAGTCCAAGTTTTATCTACGGAAACGGCGATGGGACCGTTAATTTTCGCAGCTTATCGGCATGTTTGTCTTGGCAGGGAAAACAAGCTCAGCCCGTTTATCATTCCACCTATTCTCAAGTAGATCATATGCAAATATTGTGGCATGTGCCCGTAATTAATTACATTCTTAAAATTGCTACTTCTACGTAAAGAAATGTTTAAGGTGATTTTTCTTAATCTAGTCATCACTGGGCTTGTGTTATGTACTCAGACTATTTTGACATATATATTACAATAAGAACAAATCCATATGTCTGCGATATTGTATGTAAATAATAAGATTCTTTTGATCTATAAAATTTATTTATATATTTTATTGACATTCCACTTACAAATTTTTCTGTAGAGATTATCAAAAAAGATGCAATTAAATAAAGATTAAGTGGACATCACGATTCATCATCATCTTCGATTGCTTCGACAAGTGCACTTTCGATTGCATCTACATCGTTTTGCGTACTTTTTAATTCTTTTTTTTAAATTCTTCTAAATTGTATTTATACTTACATTGACCAACAGTGACTTCAGTGGCTTCTTCGGCTAAAAACGCGTTTAAGGCTTCACAGTCGTCTTCTAATTCCACTTCTTCCAATGGAATGTTTTTATTGGGGTCACTTGGCAATCCTTAATTTGAAGAAAAAAAATTAAAATAAATTGAAATATTAAATTTAATATTGTATCCCCACTTTCGATTCGTCCATGAATTTTGTAGTAATTCAATTCTTCTTCAAAAACTTCTTTGAATGTTTCTTGTCGTTCTTTAAGAATGATTTGTTGTTTTGATTCATAATCTTTCACTTTCTGAACGTGTTCATTGGCAAGTTGTACTGTAATTCAAATAAATCTTAAATTCTATTTCTGATTTCTATACCAGCAACTACATTTTATCCGTTCTAAATCAGCTGATTTTTTTTCTTTGAAAAGTGTTAATCGGAATTTCTCTTCTAATTGTTTTTCTTGCAATTCCTGTATTTCAATAATATGCTCCAAATTGGCGAGTGCAGAATTTACTTTGTCAAAAGAGCTTGCCAATCCCTCTAAACAATTTAAAAACGGTTATTCTTTGCAACTTTTAATGTCTTTTCATCGTTACCAGTTTCCTGTATTAACAATTTTACGGACTGACTTAATTTAGGCACTAAAGTTAATTGAGAATTTAATTGGCCAAACACTTCATGCTGTTTCTCGCACTGTGACCTCAAGCTGTTTATAATATAAAACGCTCGACTTGCTTTATCAGCATTTTCCTCAGCAATCTGATGAATCAACATCCATTCTCGCTGATATCTAAAAAATGTCAGATCATCGTAATCATTTTAGATTACGCTCTTTTATTTTCTACGTATGTTTAATACTTGGCTAATATTTCCGCTCCAGCATTTGCATTGCATTTATTTTTAATTTCTTTCGATTCTCGATTTCTGCAAACAAATTACATGAACACTACATAACTCTGCATTTACTAAGTTACATCTTATCATCTTACGTTACTTGCTTCTGTTTGTTGAACAACTTAAATCTTCCTCGAAAACTTTCCAACATCGCAGTAACAGTCCGGTCCTCCCTACTAACCAAACCAGTGGTGCCATCTACAAGCGACTTTTGACTCGCTGATAAGTTATCAATTTTATTTTTTTTATATTGCGTTAAATTATTTGAAGTTCATTAACTTTCAAAATTTTATTTCAATTGTCTTTTAAATCTTTATTACACTATATATCTCTAACAACGTATTCAAACCACACATAAAAATTTACGAAATAAAAAATTTTCAACAAAATTAATGACAATTGCCACATGCTTGATGACATCTTTTTCCATTTACACCGCAACGACAACCTCCAGTAATATCGCCTGTCCCCTACAATAACAACAATCAAGATAAAATTACAATGAATCAATGTTTAATTAATAAACCACTTACACGTGGACCCCAACGTGGACCTTTGGTAACCCAACAAATTTCTACTCGACACATGGAGCACGTTAACCAATCACAGCCAAACTTTTTTGTAATAATAATTCCACATTTTGGACAATGCATGCCATTGCCTTCACGGAGCATCGTCTAAGAAAATCGAATATAAGCAATTAAATTCTTGACTTTTTTATATTTTTCTTACATCGAGAGCTTCCTTAGTTTTGCGTGCGTTTTCACTCGTAGCTGCTTGAAATATGATGTTGTCTTGATATTGTTTACAATTAACTCCTTCGTGAATCGCTTTGCACGTAAGGCAATTGTTATGATTGCAAACGGGACATAAAAATTCATTGACGTCGTCTTCATAGATGCACCACCCTCGACAGTCTGCTGTTTGACAGTGAAAACTATTCGCGGCTTGATTTTCAGCAACGATCAAACTCTTCTGTAAATGTTTTTCATAAACTTCGGGAGTCACTATCTGTAAAGTAAACCTTTTAAAACAACTATTTCATCACGTCATAAAGTTTATTTACTGCGTGTATCTCTCGGTCTTGTATAACTGCATCGCAAGAATAGTTTTCATCCCGAAATGGGCATTTCACTTCGGCTGTGTCAGAATATTCGACGGTGTGCGCAACACAATCCCTTATTATAATGAAATTAATTCATTTTTTTTTCAATTAAATTTTAAATTTTAATTAAAATAAATACCTGCAAAAGTTGTGTACGCATTCCCTAATGACAATTCCTTCGCCTACTTCGACGTCAGTTAAGCAAATAGGGCATTCGAATGTTTCTTCGTTAAGAACTATGTCCATGTTATCTAAATCTATAAACCGTTGATAGTTTTCTACTTTGTATCTTTCTTCTGCCTGCCTACGTCTTTCTTCTTCCTAAACGATGGCACAAAAAGAGTTTTCTACGATTTCAGTCTAGGTATCCTTATACTTTTCGATATTCCTCCTCCAATTCTCTCTCTTTTTGTAATCGCGCCGCCTCTTCCGGTTTCAGCTTGTATTCAGCAGGAATTTCATAATCATCGGGTCTTGCAGTTGTGCATGCTGAACAACCCGGTCTTGTTGGATCATTGAGCAAAGTGCATTCAGGACAAGTCCAACCTAAAAGTTAAGGTGAACCAATAATAAGTAATTCTTAGAAAAACTAAAAATTTTCCAGTTTCCGTTTAAATCCTTACCGATAGGTATAACTTCCTTTTCCTCTCTCTTTGGTACCGAGTTGAGCAAATTCGTTTCAACGTTATTGTATTGATTATCCGAATTATTTTGGGCAAAATCGTCGACTGCTTTGAGATAATTTTCAAGTTTTTTCCTGTACATTTCACTTTCTGTACCTGAGAGAAAAAAATGGCTGTTAATTTTAGGCTGTAGGTACTGAAGGTTATAAAACCCACTTTGAATATATAAGTAAAGAAAAACTGCACATCCATTCAATACGTTGAAAGATGAAATCGTTGCGTTATCATCGTCAGCTAATTTTTTCCCTAAAATCCATTTCTGAAGATATGTAGGAAAATGAAATTCTTGTTGAATCTAGATATAAATTTCCAGGATTAATTTTTACATCTTATTTAATACAATTTCCCTGGCTAAAAGCCTCAATATTTAGCGAGTTAAAAGCACGATGCAGTCTGGCACGTTATGAAAGTCCTTGAGCAGTCTCGTGCCATCAGCACATAAATTTAGACCCGAGGTTAGACCTCGTGCCGTTCAAAACATACCGTTACGTCGCGTGCAGTTTTAAAACACAGCATTACGTCTCGTCTCGTGCAGTTTCAAAACATAACGTGATGTCTCGTGCAATTTTAAAATACAGCATTAGGTCTCGTGCAGTTCAAAACACTACGTTATGTCTCGTGCAGTCTCAAAACTTAGGAGTGAAGTCTCGCGGAGTTCAAAACATAACGTTAGGTCTCGTACCATTAGCAAGAACTTGACACATCTCGTGTAGTCACGTGCTGTTAACCATTTAATTAGGTTTCGTGTCGTGACCTTCAACATAACTTATAAGGTTAAATCTCGTGCCAATAAGGAGGTATAAACATGAGTGCTGCCATGAGCTAACCTCATGGGATGCGAGAGTAATTGCTTAGTGGCTACAAGCTGCAAAGAGCAATCCTTAGAGAAGACGGTGTTTTGGAGGGGTGATCACCCGTCCATTACTCACACATTCCCATCGATGGGAATGTGTGAGTATTGAGGTACGAGAATGAGCATAGAAGTGTGTTAGAAATGAACATGTAGTGATCGCATCATTAAAAATTGCCAATAATTGTTAAGTCGATTTTTAAACAATTTGAATTTTCTTTTAAATTCTAAAACCTAAGATGTTGCACTTACACCATACAGTATTAGGATACGTGCCATCAGTATAAGACAAACTATCGAGTAGTATAAGATCACTAAACTTTTTGCCAGAGATTGGTTAATTGCATTTCTACCTTTTTCTTTAGTTGTCCAACTGTAATATTGGGATTTATATACAGGGTAATTGGTCCCGTGTGTGATAACCGATCTTCAATAAATAAATTGACCCTATGAAAATGAAAAAAAAAATTATAATGATTTTATTAAAACATCAAATCCAAATATTTACGCAATTTCTTCAGCCGCGGCTTGTACGTTTGATTTCTTTCGGACGACCGAACACTTCACTTTGCATTCTGCCAATTTACGAGCCAAACCTGCCGCCTTTTCGATCAATCCATTCCCAATGGCCACTTCCAATTGCTTCAACAACTTACTAATTTCAACGGCATCTACTTCCTCACCATCAATATCACCTAAAAATAAAAATCCACAAATTAAATCCTAACTTACTCACCCTTCACTTACCCCACCCAAAACAAACTCTAAACACTTTATTTTCTTTAAATTATTTTCATCATAATTTAACTTATAAATACACCCCCATTTAAGTCAGATTGCATTAACTTGAGTGCACTAAAAATAGCGAGCAAATGAGACTTCAAATTAAATTTCACTTGAATAAATAACAGCAATAGAGAAAAATTATTGCTTTTTTAATCTTTCGCTACAAAACTCAAACACGTGTGGCTACTCGCCAATTCACTTACCCCTTGGGAATCTCGGCAACTTCCTTCCGCTCAGTCGAGCCCTCAAGAACATCAACTCGGGCGCTATTATCTCAAACGATGACGGCCACAACTGGCCTTTTATCACCATTTTAGCTGCCATCGATACCGAGACAGATGCGCGATTTAGAAAGGGATCGTTTGTGTATTTTTTACTACGATCAGGCAATAACCTTGGGCTCGTGGGAGCCTGCACATCTGCTTCGTTAGATGATCTCTTCGTATCATCAATCGTCTCATTCAAATTAAACTCCGAATTTAAACTCTCCATCCCTAAACTTCTATAAGCCGATGATAGACTTAGTGATTTTTTATAAGCCTCTTTAATGGAATTGTTTCCCTTATGTGCGTATCCCCTGTTATTTTCCTGCAGTTCGTACATGGATTTTTGTGCGTGTCTTCGATGTCTTCGGAGATTAGAGCGGCGTGGGGCGGTTATTTTTACTTTAGAGTTTTCTGAATCGCCCTTATTCGATTCTAGTGCTTTCTTACCTTCTGGTATTGAAACAAAACTCTTTCTGTCTTGACGGTCGAAATTTTCTGCGTAACGAGGCGACGGATGTTGCTGTAATAAATCAAAACGTGTGTTATTCGAAGAGTCATTGAACGGAGGAGACGATGAACTGTTTGGATTGCTGTTGCGTCTTGTGTCAATTTGACTTTGGCTTCTGTAAGCAGAACTAAACGAGGCTGAAAAATTTCTTCCTACCCTTCCTTCGTTTGCTTTGACTTCGCTGTCACTCGACAAATTGCACCTGATTTTACTGACATGATTATTCAAAGGGTTGCTATTATTAATAGTTGTTTTTGACGTTTTTTGAGGCAATCTCGGACGAGCTCCCGAACATTCATATTTACGAACACTGGTTTCATCTTGATTGGGTTTTATATTTAAATTACAGTTGGAGTTTTGTTGCATTCTTAAATTATCGCTTTGATTGCCTGAACTGGATCTCCTATTATTTGCTACATAGTTGCGTGGTTTCCACTTGTTCTGTAAATGAGAAGCTTTGAAATCATCCTTGTCTTCGTTTTTTGTTTTCGAGCTTGTGTTTCCATTCAATGCCGATTTTCTTTCCATCGTATTTTCATAAATACGCAACTCACATTGTATTTGCTCTTGATTTTCATTGTTCGTGTCATCAGTAAATGACGACGTAAGCGCTTCGATGCACGCTTCGACTTCATCCAAATTCTTAATATGACTCAACGTTTGAAAATTTTCCACAATAGCCGGTTCGTCCTTGCAAAGAGCCATTTTCTCCTTTAAACTCAACAAATCAATTTTGTCACTCAAAACCTTGGTCTTTAAACCCATACTCATATTTATTTCATCGCTATCAGTTGACGACTCTTTTTTATTAACATCTTCTCTTCGTTCTTCTCCCGGAGGGATATTCCACAATCCATTCTCGTTGCAATTTGCCATTTCATTAAACATATCTATCAGTTTCTGCGTAGTAATATTTCCCATTTTCCACTCTTCGGTGACCCTCAAACAATTTTTTTGGTAATCTAAAAACAAATAATCAAATAAGTTTGGTTGCTAACTTTTTTTTAAAATAAATATTTTACCATTTGCGGTATTATCCTTGATGTTATCAATTATTTCTGGGGCTGCTTCAGCACCTTCACAACTTTTCGATAAATCATTCAACTGAATTTCCACCTCTCGCTTATCAATACATCTTGTCTGTTTTATATCCTCAATTTGATCAGTACGAACAACAAAACCCGAAAGTTCATGACCAACAGACGTATCTTCAGGCAGTGCTATGGGTGGATGATCCCTAGATCGAATCATGTCATTGGAATTTGTAATTTCCTCGGTGTTTATTCCAATGGTTTTATACGGCGGTGACGGCGCTCTGCGTTTCTTCTTCAAACGAGCTTTCTCTTTCATTTGCCTAATCGCTTTTCTGTTCAATGAATCATTCGCAATTGATGTTGGAAGTAAACAAATATCATTTTCAACTTGACATCTGTACGCTTCATGTTTAATTTGATTCGGGGGTTGAGGTGCTCTTCTCTTTTTCTTGTGCAACACGCTCGTGCTGCTTCTTCTCACCCGATTCTTATTCTTGGCATTCGACTCAATACCACTGCTACTGCTTGCTCCTTCTTCACTTGTCATTTCAGGTTTATATTTAGAAGTGGATCGCGGTGTTTTTAACGAATCATGTACAACATTCGCCCAATTTGTTTCCACCGATTCAATATTTTCGTTCTCCTCATTCTGACAATCAATTTCCAACTCGTCCGGTTTACTTTCAATCGAAACATTTTCCTTTTCTTTTGCTTCTCGCTTCGACTCAATTTCCTGTAGAAGCAACTTCTTATCCCCGATGGGAGAATTCCCAGTGCTCAATGCAGAATTAAAAACTACAGGAACATAATGAAAACTGCTGCTGATGCTCGTGTCGCTTTGCACACTATTCGAGCGTCTTCTACGGTACTCATCTTCCTCCAGCCGACTCCGTTTCAATTTCTTACGTCGAAACCAATGAAAAAACGAGAAGAACCCTCTTTTCTCCTTCTCTTTAGCTTCTTTCGCCTCCTTCTTGAGTGTTCCTCCAGACGAACTCGATCTTGATGAACTTAAAAATGAGCGTAAAGTGGAACATCTTGTTGATGGCAGTGTGGATTGATTTCTCGAACTATCCTTGCTACTTCCTTCGCTCGATTTTTTCGTGTATTTACGTGAATCCGATCTTAATACGAGTGCACTGCAAATATCACCAGATGCTATACTTGCAGCCACTTGAAGAGCGTAATTCCCGGCATACGGTAACCCACTGCTTCTATCTTGACAATTCGGTTGTGACTATAACAATAGTTTAATAATTTTTTCTCTTGACAAAAATCAAAATTGTTAGTTTCTTCAAGCCAGTTTGCATTCAGATGTTATAATTTTCAATTTGGTTTCTTCTTTTTGACTCGAAACAATGCCATTAGTATTAGTTTTGCCAAAAAAAGCTATTGTTATTCTGTTTTAGTTAAAATTCAGGAAGAAATCATACCACGTGAGTTTCAAACAATAACAACAATCCAAACAGTTCATAACGAAACAATTCTAGAGATGATTCTAGTACTAAAAAGGGTTTTCAAACAGTATTAATATATTCGCCATGCTTGACAAGTGGCCAAACGATTAAAAATACTTAGTAAAATTGATCAAGAATGTACATACTTGGTAAGAATTTTCGTTAAGTAGGTTTAAATCCATCTTTAAAAGCCTACCACAGTCTATGTTTTCATAACCGCTGCAGTTGGCGTTGGCGAAGCAGGAAGAGGATGGTACATCTGTAAATAAATAAATGAGCATTACTCTGTCAAAATGTAACGAGATTTTTTCAGGAAATAAAGTAAAACAAAAATAAAAATACCAATGGCGTCTGACTTTCTTGAAAACTCGGCCTGGATCATTCGTCTGTCTATGAATATAACAGAACTATTTTATTTAAACAGCAGAAAAATACCAGCAAAGCAGCATCAACACGTAACCTTGGTGTAAAAATGAGGAAAACCTGGATATAAGCCAGGAGGGGTTTTAAAGCGTGCATGTTACTTTACCCTTCCTACAAGTGCATTACTCTTGGGTTATTTTTAAGCCTTTCAACGACAATGAACTACTTTAATCTCTAGATGTAAAACTTTTTTTCTGTTTTAGCCCTGGATCTTATTTTGTTTACCGATTTTTTTTTGTTAATAAAATGGCAAAAAATGTGGAAAATGTTTTGAAAATTGCCAGCTGGTCGTTAATAGTCCTAATTTATGAGTTATAAGTACAAAATATACAAAAAATGGCTTTAATCTTGCCGTTACTCTTTGATTTTAGTTTTTGTTTTGGATGTTTTCACAATCTGACTCGGTGAATAAAAAATTAAATGGAGCTTGACATGTTTATGGTCATCAAGTTGCACGCGATTTTGTTTCACTTACAAGTCAATTTGAAAAAAAATGTACAAATTAAGTACACGACAAATAAGAAAACTGAAATTGTAAATGATTATACAAACTTTTCTCGAGATCGTGCTTACAGTCTTCTCGTTATGAATAAATGTATGAGCAATTAGCTGATTAGACGTACATTACTTTTCCAAATGAAACTTATTAACGGATCATCGCCAATCAATACCGAAAGTCACAGCATCCATAACGTTTCGTGATTTCCCGTTCAATTAAATCGTGTTTTGCCACTTGGCGCCGCTGTTGTTAGCCTTGTTTTTGAGCGATGTGAAATCGACTAAAAGTATCGTTTCCTTTTTCGTATTTTACGCCTGACAACAACGCAATAGTGGCCAGCTGAGTATTTTCGCACTTTTTTCCCAACATTGTTGACTCGCGCTAATTATCAGCAGGTGTAGAGACCAGGTTAAGCCTTTGTAAGGATTTGTTACGTAAATTAAGACGGTTTTTACCCGGATCGCAAAGTCACTTCAATTTCACCTTCAAATGGCCCTCGGGCTTAATGATGGTATCAGGGGTTTATCGACACAACTGCAAAGCTCTTCCCCCTTCAGCACGACGATGAAATATTTTAAACGGAGAGGACTTTTTAAAAATCCGCCGAGTCCCAGTAATGGCGCGATATTTCCTGATATCTGTTTGTAAACAAACAGGAAGTTTGGCGCTCTAAATATATGCAACGTACATATACAGGATTAGTTTCGATACAACGATATATTTAATCTCTAACCGTCAAGAATAATAAGATAGAAGTGGAACGAATTACTGCAAAATGAAACTACTGGAAAGTAGCAAATTTGAAGCGATCAATTCTGCGTTATCCTTTGAAACCGGTGATTGCCGAATACTTGGAAGGTAAATATAAATCTTTTTAATTGTTAACGTTGAAAAATTGTTTGTAATTTTATCTTGTTTATTTTAGAATTGAGAGTTATTCGTGCAAAATGGCTGGAAATGCTAAAAAGCTTTTCAAGACCATGACATCACCCGAGTCAGGAACGAGTCCTCACGATTTACAAGCTTTATCACCACCGCAAAGCACACTTGCTCAGAGTCCTAATCGTGGATTTATGTAATTATTAATATAATTAACAAAATAATAACAGTGATTATAATATATTTTACATTTTAATTCCAGTCGCGCACAGACAGGCGATGAAGGACATTTGTGCGACACTATAAGCCGAAAGACACTTTTTTATTTGATTGCTACGCTGAATGCATCGTTTCTCCCCGATTACGATTTCAGCAATGCTAAAAGTCACGAATTTAGCCGTGAACCAAGTATATGTGTAAGTTAAAAAAAAAATGTATTCGTTGCTCGTCATAAAACTTAAGCGTTTTGCAGTGGGTAACAAATGAAATTGAAAGTCATCTTTCGGCAATGGCGAGAGACGTATACAGTTCACTCAAATCTCAACTCTGGTCTGCAATCGATGATGAGATATCGATTAAGGAATGTGACATCTACAGTTACAATCCAGATCTAACTTCTGATCCATACGGAGAAGATGGGTGTTTATGGTCATTCAATTATTTTTTTTATAATCACAAACTAAAGCGAATCGTTTTCTTCACGTGTAGAGCTGTCAGGTATGATTATATTTTTTTCCTCTTGATTATTTTTAATATATATTTTTTACCTTTGCTTGCAGTTCACAAAGTTGTGACAACGATTCAACCGGTGGACAAGATTTTTATATGGATTTGGATGATGAAGACGACAGCATCAGGTTACTAACCTGAATTGCTCTTGGCAATATCTATTTCTAACTGATAATTTTTATCTTCTAGATCTCACAATTTCTATTAGTGTCACATTTTAATTGTACCTTGAAGACTACTTTATTGATTTACTCTTTTATATTAGTTTTAAACTTTCAGTCATTTTTTAGATATTTGTAAATACCGTTTGTTTTTTATTAGTTTGCTTAGATTTTTTTGGAAAAAATTTTTTTTCACTTTTACCGGTTAAAAAACGGAAATGAATCTATCACTAGCCTTCGAACAATCATAAGGTTTTCTAAGCATTTTATTTTTCGCCCTTTCTATATCTCATTCAATTACATTTAAGAAAATCATCTTGATCACTCGCATAACTTTTCTTTTGTAAATGCCACACCCATCCTGGTACATCGTAAATATATATATCTATATACATTTACATATATATTCACATTGTAATGTAATGTATAATATAGTCGCATTAAAATTGCATAATATGTAAATACGAGTAGTAATGATTACTGGCAAAGTTTAGTATTTTTTTTCTTTTTTGAGAAAAGAGAGAAAAGGGCCTAAAAATTATGTGCTTAATATAATTCGTTCCCTGAGACATTCTCAACAAGTACAATCCAGAGACAATCGCATTTGAAAGAAAATATATTTTCGTAAATTTTCCTTATTATAAAGCTGAAGCATCTAATGATACATCATCACAGAAGAATTTTGATACATGCATAAATAGGCATCGCCAAATAAACGTTTAGGCATTTCTGGCAATTGCCTGTCTGGGTCTTTTTCTAATTCACTCAATCCTTCGTCCGATAACCAATCTGACAATTCCTTGCAAAGTACAATTTCTGGTATATTGTAACCATTTTGTTCCCCTGCAAGTGAGGAAAAAAGAATTAATTTATACTTAAATTTTAAATATTACTCATTGTCATACCTCTTCGATCAGCCATGCTGTCAAAGAAGCACCAAGGGACGTCGGCTTCGTTGCCGCATTTGGCAAAAGCCACGTAATGGCTCGTTTCAATGCAAACCACAGCGAACAACTCCATAGTAACGCGAGACATGTGTGTTAATTCTCGGAAATGATCCTTTACTTTAAATTTACGAGTCTTATGACCCCGACGATCCTCGTGTTGATGGATTTTGCTGAGGCAATATTTACAAAATGCCTTCAAAGTAAATGATGGCTCCAGACTGTAAAAACAATCCCGGCACTCGTGCTGTGCCAATTCTCCGCAAGAATAACACTCTCGAGGTGCTATTATAAGAGAAAAATTATTATTATTTATAAATCACTATATTTTAAAACTTACTATCTTCTAATACATCTGTAATATCAAGAATTGGACTAGGAAATATTCGATTGTACATCTTGAATTGTTTTCCGTGCCTGGGCATTTGGATTATCAAGCACGAAGGAATCTGAAATTTAACATAATTAATTAAACAAGGCCGCTTTTGTAAACATAATTACAAATATACCTCTTTTAGTTTAATATCTGACGTTAAGAACGATTGATCGAATAACTGTTGTACAGTAGGCACCCGTAAATTTTTGTTCTTTTCTATAAATAACTGATAAAAAAATGCTTCCTGGCCAGAACTCAACTTTAAGTATGGTTCTGCTTTCAATATTTGATGAAGCAACGAATTGAGAAATTCTTCTGGATCTGAAAAATTAAAATTAAAATTAAACTAAATTCAAAATTCGATTCATTATGTACCTTTTTCTTCGCTCGTTAAACCACTAACTGAACTGAGTTTATCTAACAACGTTCTCAAACCCATTACTCGATCTGCTCGAACATACATACTCCTAAAAAAAATCAAAACGGAATTATATTTTAACTCGAAATTCAGCACGCAGAAAAACTTTCATACCGTCTTAACGGATTCACTATTTCTTCCTTTAGTACACGCTGTACTGCACAATAACTATCAATGTCAGTATTTCTTTGAGGTCGATTAAGCAAGTCGTCGAACACAGGAGTGAAAGTAAACATACTAAACAGTGTAGCGTCAAGATAACAAGAATTATGATGACCTTGAATTCCCTTATTCTTGCCAAATAAATTTTGAAAAACATATTCCGAATATGACAATGGAGGAATTTCTCCAGCTATGGCTGGACAATCTTTGCTCCCGAATGCTAAATCCAAATAAAAAAAATTAATAAAAGCAATATATTTTTATTTTCATTCAATTACCTGGAGGAACGATTCCTTCGTTTATATTAACTTGCAAAGAATCCAAAAACCTGCTGTCCTTCCTACACAAATGCAAGTAAACAAAAAATCCCTTTTGTGGCGGACATTTGAAGTAACGAACGCCATTTAATTCCCCATCACAAAACGCAGTATTGGTTTCCTCCTGAAAAGTTATTAAAAAAATCAATAAAGATTACTAATTCAGTTTACTCCATTTTTTACCATTTCTAATCCTGCAATTTTCGGCCTATCTTCGATTATACCAGTCCAACGTATAACTCCATACCAAGATTCTCTGCTAATGGTTACTTCAACTACAGAACCAACGCCAAATTCTGATTGCTCTGGAACCTTATCCATTTCAGAATGATCGGTCAAACTTAAAAATTTCTCAAAATCGTCAAATAATTCGATTTCTATATCGGTAGGTTCAGGAGGTCTGCATTCATCATCTATAACGTGGTAATAGTCGACGCTTGGCGTTTCGGGTGTCAGTGGACAAACTTTATGCGAACTAGTTAATTCTAGTTTTTCTGTATTGTTTGTTTCTGACTTGATGTTGATGTTTTCTATCGATTTCGTCTTTCCATTTCTAACTTTGTCAGACCATAATTCGATTTTCTTTTCTTCTTTAGGTTTTTCTTTTCCCAAACCTTCTTTTCGCATCCAGTCATCGTAAACAGTGCTTATAAGAGGAGTGTCAGATTTGACGCTTCGCTCTGAACTCTGGGTCGATCGCAGTCGCTGTTCTGCATTTTCCAGTCCAGAAGAGTTTCTTTTGTATTGAGTTGGTGATGGAATTGATTTGGTGCTGCCTTTTGCGTTGTAAGGCGAAGTATGCTGATCCACGTATGACAATTTACTCATCGAGGTCGATCGCACCGAAATTGCTTGATCGTTGGAAAAACGCTTCTCCTGACTGAGAGCTGGTGACGAGGGTTCGGTTGAAGTTGGAAACCGTCGAACATGAATTTTTGAAGAGAAAGGTGAAGTTGACGGAGATCGTTGAGCGCTTATTTCGTCATTTACATCAATCGGTGAATGTACTGGAGAAGTTTGTTTTCTGCTTTTTGGAGAGGGTTGAGAAGATTTAACGTCCACTTTTGTGACCTTATCGTCTCTAATAATTTGCTTAGCAATATCAAATGTAATCGGAGGCGCCTTCGATATAATCGAGTCGTCTTGGTAATTACTGAACACCATTGAAGCTTCATTTTCTTTCGAAAGTGGAGTTTTGTCGTCGTAAAATGTCGATGATTGCTTTTTACTATCCTTATCTTTCTTCTTCGATTTAAAAGGATTTACTGTAAATTTAATTCAACATAAATCATTATTTTTTACATTAAAATAGAGTTTACGTACAACGACTAGATGACTGCGACGGAATATCTTTTTTCCTCTTCAATTCTTCAATAGGGATATATGCTGCGTGTTTCGGTGCTGTTTTAAAGAGAAATTTATTCTCATATCTTCCATCTCCTGTACCGACAGGATGATCCTAAAAAAATTAAAATTTTATAATTTTTTTTATCTCCTTAAATTATTAATTAAGACTCACAAATTCAACTCCGACCAACTTTTCAGTTCCTCCTGGCAGAACACCTAAATGTCTAACCGTGCCTATTTCCCAGCTTCCACGGTCACTATACCAAGCAACTCTCTCATTTAAATGAAATAGCTTCATTTCATTTTTCGATTTTCCAGAATCTTGCGATGAATTAGGCGACAACTGCTGCTGGATCTTTGAGCTGATATTAATCGCTAAAAATAAACATTTAAAAACATTTACTATTAACCTAAATTAAGACTCTTCCCAAATCAGAACCATATGTTTTCATACTGTAAAGCTTAAAAAATAATTTGAAATTTAATAAAAATATTATACTACCCAACCTCTCAAATTGAAGCCAAATTTGGAAGAAAAGGGGTGGGAGGAGAAAAGTATTTTTAAACTATTTTCAATGACTGCAAAAGTTATTTGCGGCTCCATGTTTGTGTGTGTTAAAAAGTTTTCAGACCACCAAATAAACAGAAAAAGTATTAGAGGAAAGACACAATTACTTACTTTTTTGTTTCCAAAACTTAAGCATGTTTAAAGGCAGGCAAAAACTGTTTTTACACGGTAAAGTTAAGATCCAGAATTACTGAATCTCGGACAGCATAAAGTGAGGTTATTAATAGACATGTGTGCCCAGTGATACTTAGTCAACACAAGTAGAATCCTTCACACTTTCTGTCGGCATATGTTTCACATTTCATCAACTAATCGAATATGAAATCAGAAAGTAAAACTAACATCTAAGCTAAATTCTCTTCATGCCGATGGCCGGTGATGTAGCTGTGCTGCCGTTGCGCTTTTCACAACAATTTTGGCTTTTTTCCAACTTGAAACAAAACAGCTTCCTCTTGCCAACCCTGATGTACACAGTGAGTCATCTCCACCCAAAAGTTTTTCAGCCATTACCTGAATTGCCACCTTCACCATCTGAGCACATAAACCTCAATAAATTTCAATGTAATCTAATTTCACATCTCACCGCTCGACTTATATCTATTTAGTAGTGTAATTTTTCAATTGAAACAAAAAAGTCAATTTAACTTACAATTGTCGGATGGAATTCCGTAGTTTTTATTTAGGCGTAATTTACTAAACGGAAGAATTATCGCGTTGTGTTCGTCTTTCGCTAAGCTATAATTGTCGACCTTAAAAAAAATAATTTAATTGAATTAATTAGCAGTTATTTTTTTCGAAATAGACTCACCAATTTTATGGCAAAATTAGTTCCTGGATACCCACAAAAGCATCCTTTTTTCATTACAATTGCTGGTAGACTTTTACCATCATTTAAGAATACAACGTGAGTCCCTTCTTTAATGGATTTCGCTTCATTCATGACATCTTTACTTTGAAATAAGAAAAATCTCTCCCTCGGCTTGGAGACGGCGACGAACAATAGCGCATCGTCTTCGCTAATTCCCGTCAGATACTTAATATCAACAGCATAGGCTTCTTGAGATGAGCTATCGGCATCATTTAACACAACGACGACGAGTTGACGCTGGCGATGCAGTGATTTTGATCTATCGTGTCTATCTGTCACAAATTCTTTAACAATTGTTCCGATTCCAAGTTCCTTTTCTTTTTCAAATTCGCCAGGCTTCTTTTTGGGTCGCAGAACGGTGGCTAAGCAATCGTTATTCACTAAAAAGAATCGTTGCTGACTAAAAGTGTTGATAGGCAAATTCATGTTCTCAGTTTATATGGGTATGGAATGTATCTGAAATTGCATTATTTAGGCTGTTGATGATTCACATAAAATTAACCTTGTGTTACTTATTAAGTGTTGTGTAATGTTTAATACCACACATCATTTAACAAGAGAATAGATTTTTACCCCGAGTATCATTCTGCGCGTCACTTTGTTATTATCGTGAGATTGCCGTCTTACAATTTACTCTCCTTTCTTATTTCGGAAAATATGATACGAAAATTAAATCTTCGCAATTGTTACTAACAGAAATTGAAACTTGGAATTCCCCAACTCCAACCACTGCTGCTTAATGAAAACTGTCCAAGGGGATTGTCAAAACGAATGACGTCATAAACCGTAGCGCTGTTGCTGGTAGCTTTATTCATTAATGCGTACACAATGACATACATGGCTATTTTTAAACTGCGATTTAATTTTTAATTTTCAGTCTTCGCATGATTAATTTTTAAAGATAATATCAGCTGTCAATTTTTTTATGAAATACAATATTAATCATTAAAAAAAATTCTTTTTTAAGTAATAGCCTTTATTATTTCAAATACTCATCCACAATCTTTACTCATTTTCATAAATAAACAGTAAAAATCGAAACGTGAAAACTAAATTTGGTGTTCGTCTAGCGTATAAAATGGCTAATTGCTATTTTTGTAAAAAATTTGTTTTTAAATTAACCTAATTTATAAGCAAAAATTCTATTTAATGTCAACTTGTGTCCATACACTGCACGAAAAGAGATCAGAAAAATATGTTTAATAACTTTATTCCTTTTTGACGTGTTTTCTCTCTATTTTAAAAAAGATAATATATTTAATTTTGTTTTCGAAATATTCTGTTTTACTTCACCTCTCTCGACTAACTCCTCTTCCTCTGATGCTTCCAAAATATCGGAACAACATATGGAATAACATATTAAACTGAGAAAGCCCAGAGGCATTCCAAACAATACGGCAGTAAGAACAGGATTTCCATACCACATGTCCTAAAAAATGCAAATTTTTTAATATAAAAAATTTAAAGTTAATTTTTTAAAATATATATTACAGCAAGCGAAGTCTTTGCTTCAAAGTAAGCACGGTATAGTCGAACTAAAAAGGTATCGCCTCCATACGCCTAGCAGTAAATTCAAAAACAATAAATAAAATAATTTTTGTGGGCAGTAACACACATACTGGAACTGTGTCATTTAGAATTTGATCTAAAAAGTTGGTAATGACTTCAACTGTGAGTTGTTCCGGATCATCATCCGGAAGATAATATTGGTAAGTAGTGGAATTAATCACTAATAAGCTGGGAATTGGTAAAAGCATCATGGCAATGGAATTTGCAATATCCGGTTGGCCTATCCATCCAAATTGGAAATACCTTAAATACACATAAAATTAATTGTAAACCATTAAATTTAATTAAATTGTTTGACTTACTCATAATATTTCTCCTTGTTATTTTTAATGAGTTCGCTCAACAGACTTCTAAATCTAAATACATTAGAATATTATTGCCAACATGGTTTTTAAGGAGAATATTTAATCAATTAAAATACACACTTTTCCATAGTTGGTGTAATACTGTTCGCTTTGTTTTCTTCTAGCACAGCTAGAACGAGATATTTACCGACAGAAAGGATTTGCTGTAAATTTCCATGACTTATTTTTGGAAATAAAACAAATCGTTCCTTAACTATCCACTTCGTTAAACTCGCATTTGCATCTTCAGATTCAGGTACTAAAAAAACGTGTGAACGAATATTAAAAACATACATAAAAAAAAAAACGAACAGAAAATCTACTGACTTTCAGCTCTCTTGTAGCTATCATCCTTAAAAACTAAACTTTGAGGCCAATTTTCTTCATTCAATTCCTGTCGTTTACAGAAATTGAAAACATTAGTGAAGAAATTTATTGAGCAATTCAAAACAAACCTTTACTTCTTTGACAATTTCAGGCGATGCTGAATAAAAATAATTAGATGTTTGAAAGCTTGTGGCCAGCTGTTCATACATTTCCTAAACGATTGAAATTTTTAGATCGCGTGCATTTATAATTGCAATATCAATTTCTTCAATAATACCCATAATTCTGTCCCTGTGTCGCCGACATAAAGAAAAAATACTGAATGTTTCTTTTTCGCATCTTGCAAATCCTCTGGTTTTTCGAATTCTCTAACTGGAGGCCTGCAAGAAATAAGCAATTAAGTCCAGAACGTTCTAAAAAGGATATATCTTTGGCCATTACCCAGCCATTCGCAAAGCAAAATCTACAATTTCTTCTTTAGTGCGGTCACCGTTGTAAACGTGGACTTTTTCACCTTTTAAGCTAAATTTGTTTTTAAAAAAAACAATCATTACGAAAACTTCTTTTCATAGAATAACATTGATTTCTTACAATAACAATGTGGGAAAAGCTGACACTTTATACTCATTCGCAACACTCGTGTATCGAGTACAGTCAACACGCCCAACACGAACTGACGAAGAATGAAGAGATTGGGCTACTTGATTCCATACTGGCTCGAGTTTTTTACAATGCCCACACCAAGGAGCATAAAACTGAAATTTTTTAATACATTTATTATTATTTTGATAATAATATAATATAATATAATAATAAGAAAATGGAACACACTTTAACAAACCACATTCCATCTTTACTGACGTCCAAAAATCTATAAATTTAGAAAATTGTTACAATTAATAATAAAATAAATCAATATCATCAGTTACTTGTCACTTAGTTCTAAGACTCTTGTTGCAACCGACTGTGTGTCATTGGCCACTGAAATAAAATTTTTACATTATTTGCACGTCGGATTACATTATAAATTACCTAATTACCTAAAAGCAAAATAAATAGAAAAAGAGTCGGTCGACTGTCCATGTTATTTATATTTCAGATATCATCGTGAATTGCTTTCCCACTCCAACATCGCGATGCTAACGATCTCAAATGTTGTTTGTGTAGTCCAATGGCGACCTCAAGCGGCATAAAAGTGCGAGAAAAAGGAAATGGCGACGACTAACGCGGTGCCCAAAGGTTCATTCCAACCGGTATTAAAATTGTTTTCCAGTTTGTTGATATCCGATAACACATTTCTCATTCTTAATCTCAGGATTCGGAAATTCACATCACCTATGAAGACCAACAAAAGATTAATAAATTCGCGCGACAGAACGCGAGATTAGAAGATTTGAGGGATGAATTAAAAACCAAACAAGTAAATGAGCCCACATGGTGCAAATTCCTCGTGAAATGTAATTTTTATTCCCATTTTCATAGAAAGAGTTTCAGAATTTAGAAGACGCTTGTGATGAAGTACTTCTATTAGAAGGAGAAGATATTACTATCCCATATCCTTTTCACTTGCATTTTTAAATTTTTTTTTGTTAATCAATCAATATTTTCTTTAATTTCCTTGTGTACATATATGTTAGGAGAAGTGTTTGTTTGTCACGATGTAGATGAAACCCAACAAATGCTGTTGAAGGCAAAAACTAAGTTGCAAGAAGACATAGAAAATTTGCAGACCAACTGTGACCGAATTAAACAAGTGATGGCAGAATTAAAGGCGCAACTCTATGCTAAATTTGGGAACAATATCAACCTCGAAGCTGAAGAAGATTAAAATTGTTTTTGTAATTGTTTGAAAGAAAATAAATTTGAGATTTAGGTCAAGAGATTTTCTTTTGCAAATAATCATGAGAGTCAAGAAACTTTTCTCATGTTCATGAACAAATGCGAATTACACAAATTAGATGTAAATAACAACATCGCGTTACAAATTTTTATTAATTTTCAGCTTGAATTATCTTTGACAAACCTGAACATTTGACCTAGTTTCACGATTGTATTTTCTTAGATCAACATTAAAGAACTTCCATGACACACAGGTCATGGTTATCTTCTTTAAAACTATTTTGTTAAAACAACCAACACCCAAATCATACTAAAAAAAATAAAAAAAGCACTAATAAATAGAAACAAATTTGAAGAACATTATTTTCTCTTTCCGGGCGAATGGTGGAGGTAATTCTAATAATTATTTGCTCGTTTAATTCCCACCTTTATGGATTGTTTCAGACAAAAACACAAAGCCCGTTTATCAAAGCGTGTTATGACATCATTCACTGTTTTCAAAGCTCTATTACCTGCTATGGGAACATCTTTGGACTGTGCACCAGTAAGAAACCTGCAACAAATTCACTGGTGCGTTCAGATACCAATCAGGGAAGGAGGTCGCGATAAGAGGGCATTAAGGGCCAGGTATAAAACAACCAGTCGACTCATTTGGCTTCCGCCTTTGCTCCTACTTACATCAGTTATCGATTTACCTAATGGAAAAAAAGTGCGATCCAACAACTGTTGCAATGGGTTACGATGACGGACAAAGCACTTACTCTTTGGATCAACCACCGCCGGCAAGTATAAATATTTTTATTAATTAAATATTTGTCAATTGATGAACGTTTGTCAACAAAAAAATGGTAAATTTAACGTTCTAAATTTGGTTCGTTGGCCGACTCATGGAAGCACCGTGTGTGACATAATGATGGTACCAGAAGCACAACAGGTCACGTATGCGCAGTCACCCTATTACAAAAGATGATAATTACTTACCATTTGTTGTTATGGTTCGAGTGTCACAAAGTTAAAGTCGTAATTACTTACTGCACTTATTTTCGAGCATTCTTCCCATTTTTTTCTATTTTTCCAATTTTTTTTTTTATTGAACTGGAATTCCAACAAAATTTCCAAGAAACAATGGGATGTTGATCGTGGAGGATAACATTTATCTATAAAAATGGCATACAAACACGACTTCCTACTCTCAATTGTACAATGCAAGAGAAAGGTCATGCTTGGTCATCAATCGAATAGGAAGTATCTAAATATCTAATAAAAGGTTATTCACACGAACCGATTGTCTCCGGATAAAATATTTTATTGCTTATTTACAATTTTACAATGAAATTTACATTTTCACTAATCTCAGAATTAATTTGCAAACCTTGTCAGCAAAAACAATGAATAGTTTTGACAGACCAAACCATTTCCTTAATCCTCTTAGCAAAGGCTGATGTCGCTTGGTTTCACAACTTCACGCTTAACTTTCAAGGCTCCCACTCAGTGTAGCGTATGAAAATGCTAGGGTGAATAGAGTAATTTCCAGAGCAGAGGACACTTGAGCATCGCAATGTCTCGAGTTCATCATCACGTTTGGGATGATGCAGTGTATTACCCTTTGTCAGTGGTGAGGTTTCATTTTTACATATCTTTCTACGTAAAAACTGTTCTGTGGTCATCCAATTGAAATTCCAAATATCAGACTGTCAAATTTCGTCTTTCAGGCCTACAAGAAACCGGAGGCGTCGTCTGTAAAAATTGCAAAGATAATTGCAGCTACTTTGTTCGGTCTCAGTTTAGTCATAGGAGGAGTTGTGATTGCAGCAGTATACATTCAAACCAAAAATCAATGCATTGTGATACCACAAACGGTAAATTTGAAAAATAGATAAATACCAGATAAAATCTAATAATTTCTATCAGGTTCCTTTTGAAACGTTGACCGGAGCGGAAAGTGTTCCAGTTGCAGAAGCGCTTCAACAAGGACCCGGAGTATCGGATCAAACTGAATCGCAAGAGGATAACAGCGCAGGAAGCGAAGAAAAAATTCACATTCCTCTGCAGTTGGATATCGATGACTTAGCCGGAGTAAAAAGAATTATATTTATTTATTACATAAACATCGTGCTATTGTTTTCTCCTCTATTGCCCGTAGCAAATGATGGAGAACAATCAGCGAGCCAGAATGAACTGCTTGATTGAGAAGAAAAAAGCCGAAGAGATCGTTACCCAAACACCCAAGCATGTAATGTATTACATTTCATTTTTAGCTGAATAAGTTTTAAAAGTGGTTTATGGGAAATTGTTTAAGTCGTTGGCCTGAAATCACCCGGTAAAATATAAGAAATCTTTCAAGAAAAACGGGGTCAATAGCAATTTGGCCTAATTTCACTAACAATTAACTCTTTGAATACAATAAGAGGCCGTAAATAGTATTACAAAAGATGAGGAAAGGACTCTCAAAGCTTTGTTTACATTATTTTCTTATTTTCAGCTTCGCACGCCGTTTGGCAATCTAACAACCGATCATAGATACGTTCACATCACCGGTGAAAGTATGA
The DNA here is from genome assembly GCA_034700445.1 of Stenotaenia linearis. Classification (NCBI taxonomy): domain Eukaryota; kingdom Metazoa; phylum Arthropoda; class Chilopoda; order Geophilomorpha; family Geophilidae; genus Stenotaenia; species Stenotaenia linearis. The sequence goes on from JAQIXT010000142.1 coordinate 45,872, forward strand.
CGCTTTCCTGCCGAAGTGGAAATGCAAGAACCCTTCGTCCGATACCCATGGATGACTCCAGACAACAACAGCAGCAACATCAGCAACAACAGCAACATCAGCAACACAATAACATGAATAACATAAATAACATTCAATCCAGAATGCAGATGCAACCTCAAATGCAGCAACCTATGCACATTCGAATGAATATGCCGCAACCTCCTCATGCAATGATGGGAGGCCCACCCCATCTCATGATTGGGCCCGGAGGACCCATGGGACCTCCCCCTCCAAACGCTCAGGCTTTAATTATGGATCTGCATGGTCAGTGGAAAAAAAAAAGTGAAAAAATAAATTTTTTTAAACTCTTGTTTTCAGGTTTCCGCGAACCGCGATCCGATCACCCCCGTGCTAAACGCGAGATAAAGCAGTGTTATTGTGGTTGTGAATGTTAGGAGGACGTCGTAGTCAATGTAGCATAATAGGGCTTCCATTTTGAATTTTTATACCAATAATAAAGCTGCGAAAATTCATATATTGAATAGGGACTTAAAAATATTTTAAATTCATCGTTATACATCAGTCATCAATTTTTCTTAATGCAATAAAAAGCACTTCTAAATTAAAAGAGAAAAAAATTTATTCACTTTCGTGATTACATTTTCTTAAGGTCGTGTGGGCTTGGGTTGACGTTGAAGGGAAAACATCAGTTCGTGAATTAAGACATCCTTTAAACGAAAATATGTCAGACAAATTTCGAAATCAGATTTTGAAAATCGGCTTACCCAGGAAAGCGTTTCTAACTGGCGGCCTCCGAGTTAATTTACAGTTTGTACAATAAGTGCTGACATACACAGGGCCTTCGTTCCAAATCAAGTCAAAACCGCCAATTCTTTTCTCATTTCCTACTAATCTAGTTAGGAAATAACAGTAATTAATTTGTGTTTAATTTGTGTAGTTTCAATGAGTTCCTCGAAGTGTCCCATCTCATTGAATTCAAATAACAATTACTCGCTCTGCTCTAATTATCAGTCTTTCACTTTATGCTCTGCTGATAATTACTAGTAAATGCATTATCGATAAAAATAAGTTTTTGCTCCAGGCATTTACTTCCAGTATAAGAAAAACGTGAAAAGGTGAGACTGTAATTAGTGTCAAGGTATTTTTGTAGGTTACTTTTGACTTGCTCTCTCCGGTTCCTCTATTTTATTTTTTATTCTAAAACATCCTTTACCTTTTTTCAAAACCGAATTCTTGAAGAATTAATGAAAAATTGACTTTTCCATACCATAAATGGCCTTGCTCATAGCGTGACATCATTTCAGACGTTCCATTAACGTGCAATTATATAATAAGCTGATTTTATTAAGTAATACATATTGATTTGGCATGTTCTAAATAATTTCTTTATTTGTTTTTGCTTTTTTTTGAAGATTTAACTGTAATTCTTTCACTGGTAAATATTGATTCCCATCTACGCCCTCAATTATATATTAAAGCATGTTAACAGTACGTTGTATCAAGTCGCGATTTTATTCAAGAACTCAATTTTTTTGCTATTTATGTTTTGAGGGCGACTTTTATTTCAATTGTTACTTCTGAAGATTTCTATTGATACTGTATTATGCAATTTCTTCTCAATTTGCGCACGTTTTACCGATATTAGTCCCCCACATCCCACATTTTTGTCAAATTCGTGCAGGTTTTTATATTTTCTACTGAATTTCAAGTTCATCTGAATTCTAAACTAAATTTGTAAATTTTGTTATCAAATTTAAACTCATCTTTAAAGAAACTTGCATTTGAAGGAGACTTATAATCGATGGAATACATCAGCATTAATAACACCGCTCGTTTAATACTGCAGCCTCCTTAATAAATTTTTGTATGTAGCAATCAAAATCTGGAAATCGGAATTAGGCGACCCTGAAGCTCAAAAAAAAAGATCTACTATATATTGAAGTATTTCTATTTTCCATAGAAGAAACCCTTAAACTAAAATTTTATTCATTTACTACTTACTTGCAACCAAAATCAACAACATCCATTACATCATTAAGCATTGCAAACTTCAGACTGTAATCTTCTTGGTTACTAGCACTCAGCGCAGGAGAAGCATTAACTTCAATTAACCACCTGAAAAGAACAATAACTCAACTTAATACATTTTTATTAATTCTACATTGCATGCTAACGGTTTCATTTGTTGGTCAATTAAAATATCATAGCCATAAAGTTCAAAGCAATGTTTGTCACTGATCATAATCTTTTGCACAGCTTGTAGACTCTTAATGACAACCTCAATAATATCGTCTATGATTTTGTAAACAACTTCTTCGCCATGTTTAGCTGCTAAATACTTTCTTAATTTCATCAGTGCCCATTTACATCCTTTCTCTGGATCGTAATTGACAGTTGTTTTTTGTATGGCAACATTGGTCAAATGAATATCTACCAATTATTGAATTATAATAATAATTGAATTAAATTCAATAGGATTGAGATGTGTTTTACACATATTCTCAATTGAATCCAATGAAAACGGAGTACTGGAAAATCGAGCAAATCCTTCTCGATATAACCAAACCTTTAATGGATTATACTAAGATAAAATTAAATAAACAAACGAGAAGTATTGATTGTGATATGTTAATTGGAATTTACCGATGTCACCAAAACGTAAACTCTTAAATCGAATTTTCGACCACCTATTAGGTAAGGATTTGAAATGTACCGTTGAACAACATACGTTTCTGGCATTTCTTTTTCTGGTTCTAATTGATTCTGTATAGGAAATTGGGAATAATTGAAAATGCTTTCAGGTATTAGTTATTTCGTACTTTTTTCCAATCTGTTATATCTTTCAGTTTTTGAAAGAGAAAAATTCCCTTCCCTTGGGACTTTGCTGCAGGTTTCATAATCCAAGTATGCCCTGGATATTTTCGAAACTCTTCGACAAATATGTGATATTCACTCTGAGGATATAAAAAACCGGAAATTTCTAGTAAAATCAAGTAATAAAAATTTAAAATAATTACTGGTAACTCAAAAGTCACTGGGCAAATGTCACATCTGCAAGATAATTAAGTAATAAAAACAAAATGCACAAGTTTTTTTTTTTTTTAAATAAATAAATTTAGAGTGACTTCTCTGCTTCGCTCTTTGACCGAGTCTTTTCTAAGAGTTTTCGTAGTCGTTTTAAATTTTTCATAATTAAATTCTTTCTCGTGAGCTGAAGTATTAAATTTCATTGGACTTTCGATATTAATTATTGAAGTCTAATTTTCACTTCATAATGGTTTCGAAAGTGGCAAATTTTCCGCCCATCATCCATATAACATGCGTCAAACATGTCTTTAAATCCGTACGAATCGCACCAACAGATATCCCAATCATCATCACTAAAATTGAATTTGCATTGCTTAATTTACCCGAAATTTTTAAAAGTGGATTTACTTCGTCTCTTGCCATCCTCTAGCTTTGAACACATCATTGACTGTATTATAAAGGTGACATTTGTATTTGATAACTTTATCGCTAATAACGGTATAATCTATTCTTTAATATACGATGCAATTAAAAAAAACCAAGAATTGATAACTAGTTATCAATTCTTGAAAAAACTTACACTGTAGTATTTGTTCTTCTCGGTAAAGTTTTCTGTACAGTGTGCAGCTATAAACAAGAGTAAATCAGAAATAAAGTATAGTTATGGGTAAAATTTTCCTTTTACCCGTAATGACTTGGCCGACTTAGTTGTTTGCATTGTCGATTCGAGATTTCAGGAATATACAAATTCCTGAAACTCTTAGTTGTTGCTCCATGCAAATTCAAAATGAACTCGTTACCATGTGTAACCATAGCAACAGCAGATGAGTTTTAGAAGCGCGAGTAGAAGCGTCGTAGCGTTTAAGTAGACGACGTCATACAATTGGTCCCGCATTGGCCAATCAGCTACTTTATTTCCTACCGCCATAATTCTGAACGGCGACGGTGAAAGATTTGAAGTCGTTTAAAACTTTGAACGTGTTAGTTGTTCACCAGTACTTCGTCTGTTTTTACCTCTACACTGAAGCAAAATGCCACGCACTCGTATTGCCAGTAAGAAACAACAGATTCAAGTGGACGATGAAATTATTGAGAGAAAAAAGCTGTTACATGAATACTTGATTGAATATAAAAAACAGGGTAATGTTAAATTACACACAATTGAAATATGTCAAGGGCTTAATCAATTATTTTTAAATCAACAGTTAAAGTCGAAATTTCGAGCTTTGATACTCAAGCAGAAAATATTTATAATAAAATCCAAACATTCTGGAAGGTCCGTGCAATTCAGCTTACAAAAAGATTCAAAGAAATGAAGTTTAACGACTTTTTAGGTGAGAGCGCAATGAAATTGACAGCTTAACAAATATGTCATAATTATTTGCTTGCAGAGATGAAAGAAAAAGAAAACGAATCTCCGGAAATACCATTAACTAAAACGAAAAGAAATACACCTTTGACGATAAAGACAAAACTGGGTAAACTTTCTGCAAAAAAAGGCAGTGGAATTGGAACAGTGAAGAGGAAAAAGCCTTCCGGTGTTTTTACCCCTAAGTTTAATCCGAAGTAAAATTCATGTGACTTTCTTAGCTTTATTCAATAATAACTTAATACTTTATATTTTTCAGAAAACCAATAACTCCTGCCATGGGTTTAAGAAGCATTAAGCCAGGAGAACAATACGTTATGATGTCACTGTCTGGAAGTCCTCTATATAAAGATGAAAAACAAGTGGGACAATCGGTGCTTGACGCAGACGGAAAAGTAATAATTATTTAATTATGCAACGCAAAGGATAGATTTAATTTTTATTTTCCGATTTAGATGATTCTCGTCACAACGGACATGTCCATTCCTATTGATCTGGATGAAGATATTAAAAATAAAATAACCAGTATCCAAATACAGCTTGCTAAACAAGCAGAAAACTAACTTGCGTTGATGGAATTTTTTTTATTCTTTTCTCATATTTTTAGCATTTGATCGTGTACACTAATAAATTATCTATCGAATTTTGAAATTTTCTGGTCGAATTTCATTTTCAAAACAGGAGTAATCTGCACTTTAGTTTCCACAAAGTTGATAAACTTTTCTGGTATTTCTGGACATCTTTTTCTGAAATGAGTTAATTTGAATGTTGTAATTACTAAGAATTTTTTATAGCGAATAAATAGATACTTTAATTCCTCCAGCTTATTTTTCTTCATTTCGTTAAGTTCTTTCATCGTTTTCTCTTTTCGGTCCAAAGCTTTAACGCCGTCAGCAAATGTTTGTGCTCTTTCTCTTATACGATTTGCTTCACTCTCTTCGATTTGTCGCAGTTGAGTTTTAGCTACTTCTTTATTCAGATTTTTCCGTCTCCTGTCAATTTCTCTTTCTTTAATAATTCCCTCCTTTTGCGCCCTGCAGTTTTAATAAATTAAAGTAATAAATTTTATTAATTATTCGGATTAAACCGACTTGATTAATTTCTGATATTCCTCTTTCTCTTCTTGCAAATAGACAGTTGTTATTTTTTGTTTAAGCGCGAGATTTTCATCTCGCATGCGTTTCAAAGCGTCGGCTTTATTTTTAATTCTTATTTGTTCTTCTTTCTCTTTCTGTCGCCACTTGCGCTCGTCTATTTCCACATCCCTTCTTACTCGAATTTCGTGCTAAATTCATTCATGTAATGAATCTGCTTATTACATCACAATTTTACTCACCCAGTCAATGCTTCCAACAATCATTTTTTCAAAATTTGCACTATTTCTGTCTAGCTTTTCTTGTCTCAGCCTTCGAACTCGTAATTTATCGTCTTCTCTTGCTTTCATTTTTCGATCTCGTTCAGTATTATACAATTCTGCCTCTTTCTGTCTCATTTTTTGTTGCCACTGGTCTTCGAGAATGCGATGCATTAAACCTTCAACACAATCGTCTAAGCCTTGCTGCAAATTAAATTTATTGTCAAAATAAATTCCTATGAAACACAAATCGTAACCTTTAGTAGCTTTTGCTTCTGTCTCTTCTTCCTAAACTCTTCGTCGAAATCGTCCAATGTTGATGCCATGCTTCTTAGAAGTTCTTTTTTCTCTTGTATTAATTGTTCGTGCTCAACTTGACGAATTTGCTCGTTATCTTTGATTTGTAGTTGTAACAATTCTCCATATCTGGTTTGAAAAAATTGTACAATTTTTTTCAATATTACTTTGTTATTTTAAATTTTTGTTTAAATATTACTTTTTGCCAAGATCTTTCAATTTCAATTGCCTTGCTTTTTCCCTTTCAACTGCTGCTGTCCGTTCCTCCTCCATCATAGTTTCCAAGCGTTTTTCTTCCTCTTGCATTGAAGAATTTAATCTTTGTCGATTTGCCATTTGTTTCTCATGAATCGCTGCATTTTTTACAGCTGTTAAACGCTGAGGCGAAACAAAACTATTGAATAATAAAGAATTATTTAATGAAGAATTCCCATTACTCGATCCAAATCCTTCATTTCCTCTTCGTGTTCTAATCGTACATCATTTGCCCTCTTCAGCAAAGCATCCTTTTGTTCTTTAATTTCCATATCAATTTCATCAAATTTTTTTGGTATTTTGCCTTTCGCAGTGTCCACTGCTTTGAAATATTCCCGCCTTCTTAGACTGGCTTCCTGTAATAAACAATAACAGATTTTTAACGGCGTCGTAAGATAAAAATAAAATTTGTTAACCATTTTTTCTTGATTAGCATCTATGCACATTTTTGTCAAGTCGTCTTTCTCTTCTACTGATAACAATCGAGAAGCTGTTTTAATCCTCTCAAAGTGAGTTTTGTTAATAATTATTGATTTCCCAGATGGATCTTGACGTGAAGAAACCCTGTGCAATTATTCTTTAGTTTTAATTTTACATAAAATTATATAAATATACTTAATAGATCGAATAAGGTCAGGTATAATAATCCATTTCCGTTCATAATCAGTTTTGGCCGATTTTATTGGCTTTGGAATCTTAACATATTTTTATACTCAGTAAAATATCAACTTATTATTAAAGATTCTTTTTACTCGTCTAGTTCCAGTTAAAGCATCATCAAACGAAGTAACACTTCGAAGATAATATTTTTTTTGATGATGAGGTCCTAGTCCATATTCTCCATATTTATCTCTGGCTGGGGCCGATTGTGGCTTTGCCTCATCTCTTCTAAATGAATCTGAGGCAGTTAAGGAAGAATTTGTCCTCTGTTCAAAATTAAGGAAGATGTTCATTGTTATTTGAAACTTAAAACGGATACAAACCAGTACGTCTACAGCCATTTAAATTTTTTGAGATTTGCCGAAATAGGCCAGTAGAAACGTACATCAGTGCAGAAAACAAATGAATTCCCCATGACACGTGACCAAAGGACGCCGTTGCCTAGCAACATCTGTAGCTATGGCAACGATAATTATTGTACTAGTTTTATTGAATTGTATTCGTGACGAAAAAAATTATAAAATGTAAATAAAAAGAAAACAAAGGATTGAGAACTTTTGCAATAATCTTTATTGCTATATATATTTCATTATTTACATTTTTCATTTTTTAAAATATATTTTCGGTTCATTCAAAAATATACAATAATAATAATAGTATAAATAATAAATCGTTTAGACAAGAAAATAATCAAAATACTTACCAATTAAACGTATTAAAAAAACTGAGGTTTAATCCGAAGAGGTGCTAATAAATTATGACAAAAACAAATAGTTATCGAATTATTAGTGATAAAAAATGACAAAAGAATAAAAATTAATAAAATAAATAAAATGAAAATAAGGCCCAAACTTTCGGTTTAATTTTTTACAATTAAAAATAAAAGTTATTATTCTTAAATTTTTTAAAATCCTTACTTGAAATTGTTGACTCGCTGTCATTCATCTCCACTGTAGTATCTTCTAATTTAATAAACGATGGCAGTTTTGTTGTTTTTTCATTTGGCGCATTGCCAATATCATCGGAAATGTTTAAATTTGTCTTATTGATAACTTCAGTGTCAGACACTCTGAAATTAATTTAAATTAATACAATAAACGTTTCCCAGTTTTATGTAAAATAACCTTAAAGCCGAGTCATTCATTTCAGTTTTAGGAGACTCAGCCTTGGCTTTTGGTTTCCTCTTATCCCAAGAAACATGTTTAAGTGGGCACTTAGTCTTTGTACATTTTCCAGTTCTTTGAAATTCAGCACAGTAAAACACATGAAGTTTTTTGCACTAATAAAAGATATGTAATAAATAAATTCCATTAAAAAATTACACCCTAAAAAAATCAAACCCTAAAAAAATCAAACCTTTTCCCCGAGACTGCAAAAGCCTTTCAAGAAATGTTCGCAATTGTCAGCTTTTGGGTTAACATTCACATGACTGTATGGACATGTGTCTGCATTACAACGACCACGTAAAAAAAACCGGCACGTGGGCATTTTCCTTGAGCATATTTTGTGAGAAAACGGGCAGTTTTCAACCGAACATTTGCCTTGTAAAAATCTAGAAAAAAAAAGTCAATTTTTTAAAATTAAAAAAAAAAATTTAAAATAATTTTTACCTTGTGCACACAGCAACTTTGTCAGGATCGTGTTGATACGGGCAGGTGCCAAGATCTTTCTTACTGCACTTTCCAAATTTATTATAAAATAAGCAGAATTGTTTGGACTTTGTCTTGGCAGCCACTAACCGATTAATACTCCGATTAATCGAACGACTAGGAAAATAAAATAAAAATATAATTTTGATATTTAAGTTTCGATAAAAATATAATACTTAGCCAAAGTGCGAGTTTTGGTAGCCTGCGATAAAACAAGCAATCCTGGCTTTGTCTCTCTGAACGTTTCACCTCCAATGTCAATTCTGGACAAATTTGGTTGGCAGTTTGAATTCCCTAAATAAATAAACAGAAAAAATTATTCAATAAACAGATGGCTCTTATTAAACTTACCACGATTAGCTGTGGCCTGTAAATTGACACGATGTAAAGTTTTTCCAAATGGGTCAAGCATAAACTTGATTCCCCTGACAGTGATCATTTTGGTGTTTAATTCTAAACAATGTTTCGATTAGATATTGAAATTTCAATTTCCGACAAGTTACGTACTGCTCCGTTCAGCCACATTTTTCTTACGATTCAACTCGCCATTCGCACGAGACAATTTGTTTCGACTGGAGTTATATAAAATATCTCCAATGTAAACAAACTTTTCAACTTTTCCATTTTTACAGCTGGAGAAATAAAATAATTATCAAAAAATTTTTAAAAATAAAAAATCGAATTACACACATTTTAACTTTTGGTCTCCCAATAAAATTTCTTGTAAATGATTGAAAACTATTTCTTCTTTTGTTTGATAAATTTGATTTTGAAGACACGTTGTGAGTTTTGTTAATTTTTCGGAGCAATTTCTTGTCCTTCACCACATAGTTTATGGAATATTTTCCAACCGTTCTTATGCATTTAGGATTATTGCTTGCAATCAAAGACCGTAATGATTTTGTTGATTGATTTCTGATGAGTTTGTACTTATTTCCGGTTTGATTCGACATGGGGCTTCTAACTGGAGTCTTCGTGATTACGGAAGGCTTCTTTAGATTTAATTTGCTAGTATTTTTTTCAAGCTTTAACGTGCTATTCAACTTTTCGTTTGCAGATTGTAAATCCGAACTTGTTGTTTTAAATTTCGAGCTCCACTTGTACCTTGAGGATTTCAAAACAATTCGATCAGTTTTGTCAGGTTGCTTAACGTCAAGAACTTCCTTAGTAAGCGAATTCAAATTTTGTCTTGGCGTTTGATTAATTGTGACTGGCGATAGCATTGGCGACGAAATACTAGTCTTATTGATTTTAGGTGTACTAGCTCTCAAAACGAACCGCTTGCTATTTGCATCCTTTTTTTCCGGTTTTATAACAACACGTTGTGTTCTTACGGGCGTGGTAACAAAGGCGTATGACTGTGGTAGGTTTACCATCCTTAAATTCTGCCTTAGTTTCGTTTCTTTTGAATACGCAGTCGATTGAAATTTCATTTTAATATCTCGAGGTTTTCGTGCATTTTGTTGTCTGTAGTCCGTTAGAAGTTCTGAAATTTAAAGTTAGGCTTAATACAGATTTACGTTTACTAGTAACACGCTTACTTGAATAGTATTCATATTCCCGTAATAGATCCTGATCTGTCTCTGCCATTTTGGGTAATATATACAGAAGAAATAATATCGCAGAATAATAAAATGGAAGAAAATTAAATTAATGTCTTCGCGAATAGATTGAATTAGAATTGAATTTGTAGCCTCAATATTAAATGCGTCATATCTAAGGTTAAGCGTATGCGCATGCGTATTCAAACAGCTGAGCAATCTTTAATAGGAATGAGCATGCGCATTTGCAATTGACCTAATTCTGTTTGCTTTGCTCTCGGGGGGTGGGGGAGGGGACGGCATTCGGAAAAATGTGTACGAGTACGAGATTTCGATGTGTATGAAATCCTGAAATCCAGGTCTTAAATTTTGGACTTCTGTGGATTTCAGCAGCATGATTTTCAGTGGAATTCGGAGGATTTCACCGGGCTTAGAGAAACCGGAAACCATGCACAAAACAATAAATTTCAAGTATTTATTGGATTTCATAAGGATTTCACAGGATTTCATGGATTTTAGGGATTTTTATGGGGATTTCATAAAAATTCATGGATTTCAGTGGATTTCAGGATTTTAGGGATTTCAGAGGATTTGAAATCCGAAATCCTAGCCTGTACGGGATTTCACTGAATGTCGGCCCCTTGTTTGCTCAGCTTGACGAGAATGTGAAGCTATCATAATAAATACAATTTTTATATAATAATAGTGATAGAGATTTAATGTCGGTAGAAGTTTCAAAATTTATTTAAGGTTTGATTTTTTTCTAAATTCTATTCTCCTTCTGTTGTATTCAAATAATGTTTATGTTTATATCTTCCAGTTATGGCACTAGTTGCAGCAGAATCTGACAGTGAAGATGAATTGCCCGGTGGTTGGGAGGAGCGAGCAACACTTGATGGCAGAGTTTATTATGCAAAGTAAATCAATTTCGTACTAAAAATCCGTCATCCTTATTTCTTTTGCATTGTAGTCACATGAGTAAGTCCACCCAATGGACTCATCCCCGTACAGGAAAAAAGAAAACAGTATCAGGAGGTAAATGAAATATTATAACAAGTAATTTGAACAGTCATAAATCTTTAATTTTATAGACCTTCCCTATGGATGGGAAAGGAAATCGAAAGAAGATGGACAAATTTTTTATGTAGAGTAAGATACTTTTTATGTAGAGGATAATGTAATTTATAAATGAGTGGCAATAATGTGTACTCATATACTTACAGTCATGTAAATCTAAAAACTACTTATACTGATCCAAGACTTGCGTTTGCAGTCGAAGAGAAAGATAATCCGTATGATATACGCCAAAGATTTGATGCTAGTACAGCAGCTTTACAGATTCTCCATGGGCAAGACTTAAGCGGCAGAATTGTTATTGTAACCGGTGCTAATAGTGGAATTGGTACGTTTCAAAAATACTTTCCGTTGATTGATTTCTACATTGTACTTGACTTTTTTAAGGGCTTGAAACCGCTAAATCTCTTGCTTTTCACGGTGCCACAGTAGTGTTAGCATCAAGGAACATGGAAAAGAGTGTAGAAGCAATGGAAAATTTTGTAAAGGAGAAAGTGTGTAGAAACCAATGGTTAGAAAATTAAATTTTTATTTACAAATGATTTATTTTTTAGCCACAAGTCAAAACTGAAGCAATGCTTTTGGATCTGTGTTCATTCCGCAGTATTCATCAATTTGCAACAGATTTCAAAAAAAAATATTCGTAAGGAAATTACCAAACTATCAATTTGATTAAATGCCACTTAGATAGAGATCAGTGGGCTCAATGCCCTTTTTAATAAACATCCTGGCATTTATTCGAATTGAATATAATTTTTTTAAATTAGAATCAATCTTATTATTTCTGATTCTTTTAAATATTGCAATTACAGGAGATTGGATCTTTTAATTTTAAACGCAGCTGTTTTTGGTGTGCCTTATTGCAAAACACAAAATGGCTACGAATCGACTTTTCAAACGAATTATTTAGGCCACTTTTATTTGGTGACGCTTTTGGAACATATTCTCGTTATATCTGCACCGAATCGTGTAGTCGTAGTTGCATCCGAATCACATCGGTAAAAGAAAATAAGAAAATAATTAATTCGTTATACTAAATCAATTTTATTTTAGGTTTACAAACTTATCTAGTGAAAACATTTCCATTGAAAAATTATCACCGTCTTCATCCCAATACAATGGTCTTTCTGCGTACAATTTATCTAAATTGTGCAACATTCTATTTGCAACTGAATTAAATGCACGTTTATACTTGAAAGGAACTTTCACTAATAGCTTACACCCGGGAAACATGGTCAGCACTAATCTTCAAAATTCGTGGTGGTTTTATCGCCTTTTGTTTTTTATCGTTCGGCCTTTCACCAAATCACTGGTAATAAAGTTTATGTAGCCTACATTTATATACCATGTTATGCCAACAATTTTTTTTATAGCAACAAGCAGCGTCTACTACTATTTATTGTGCTGCTGCTCCAGAATTAGACCAAGTCGGGGGACTGTATTTCAACAACTGTTGTAGATGTGAACCATCGTCAGCAGCTCAAGATGAAAAACTAGCTAAAGAATTATGGGATTTAAGTGAGAAGATGATTAAAGACGGACTAACTAAGGAAGGAGAAACATTCTAATCACGATTTTCTTTTTTAAGATTTATAATGTTTAAAAATTAATATGCTTTTCATAAAAATAAAAGCTTGTGATCTTATTCTTCTCTTGTCCAAATAAATATATAAAAGAATTATTAATGTATTCATAAAAAAGAGTAAAAGAGAAAAATCAATTTTAAAAAAGAACAGAAAATGCTGTCTCATAACTGATTTTCTTCGTCGATTTCAATTGCTTACAAATTGGAACCCAGTCTTTTTCAGGGCACTTCTGCTCAGCACTTATGTTGTATAGTAAACCTATTTACTCCATTTAAACCTTGCTTATCCAGTTAATCACCCTTATGTAGCTCTCGAATAACTTTTCCAACGAATCTTAAGCTTGCACAAGCTAATGACATCCTTAAAATACGGACAAAGTCAAAAAAACGACAACCTAACGTCATATAAGGATATCTTGAGGACATGCTGAAGACAACCTAGAAACATCCTCTGGTCATAGGACATCCTAAAAACCCAACCTAAAAATATCCTCAGAACAATCCAAGGACATCCTAAAGACGCAAAATAATTGCATGTTTTGCAATAAAAAGAAACTTAAATTTTCCATTAAGTCTTTGCTGCTTCAATAAATCACTAAACCTTTGCAATTCCTTTATCAAGAAACTATATCCATCACTATTCCATCCCTGAAAGAAGCACCAACCCCTTTTTAACTCAACTAGATAGAATCACTAACATCTGTCTTGCACCTTGCACACAACGTCCAATTGAAATCCTTATTTTGTCCAAAGCATCCCTTTCGGATGTCTATCAAAGATCAAAAGAGGAATTTCTTTTGATGGTTAAAACATACCATCAAATATAGAATTGATGTTGAGGATATAAAATGGAGATGCTGGTTGAAGTGATGATCTACTCTGAGCTAAAGAATTGTAGGTTTTTAAGCTAGCAAATGTTTTAAGATAATTTAATCACAGATTAATACACTTATCTCTTCTGATTTTTAACTGATAGGAAAAAATCTTCCATTTTATTCGTATTTATTGTGCTTTATTGCAAAGATTTTTCATTACAATTCCAAGCAACAAACTTTCTATTTCAAAGTGCAGCTGGAAAAGGAGAGGAGGGGGAGCCAAGAGATTTTAGAATCGATCACTAGAAGGCAACATATCCGTATCATAACATGGCTCACGCTTGCAGCCAAGTCAGTGAAAACTCGGAAACAAAATTTATCAATCCGCAGAAATTCACGAGTCCTTTTCACGCGAAAAATTTACTGCGATCGCTTTACGATGTGAAAAAGATATCAGGTGTTTGTGATGGATGTATAGTTATCGAAGGCAAGGAAATATTAGTTCAACGCAGTGTTTTGGCTGCTGCTAGTCCGTATTTTAGGTAAGAACATGACTACATACTCTTGCTTAACTCAATTGAGCAACAACAAAGAATAATAGAAATTAAAAAATAACTTTAGATTTCTCAATATAGCTGTCTTCGCGTGTGCGATAAATAATTTTTTCCCCTTTTTCTCTCAAAACAGGGCATTTTTTAATTTTGACAGCAACAAAGTCAATTGCTCTAACATTGAACGACAGATTTTATCTTTGGAATATATTAAGTCTTCGGCGTTTGAAAGTATTTTGGAGTACATTTACAGCGGTGAAATTATCATTGGCGACGATAATGTGGAGGACTTGTTACAAGCAGCTGATTTGCTGCTGATGAATGACCTAAAAGAACTGTGTTTTGATTATTTGGAGCAGTGCATTTGTCCTTCTAATTGCTTAGGTATATTAGAGTTCACTGAAAGATTTTCATGTCCTCGAGTAAATTTCAAAGCCAATGAAGTATTAAATAATTCCTTCAGGCAAGTAAACAAACTGAAATTTTTTTCGTGTGTAAAAAATCTTTTCTTTACTTCAGTGAAGTCAGCCAATCCGAAGAATTCCTTCTGTTAAACGAAGAACGATTGACTCGTATTTTACAACGACATCATCTCTCCGTACGTTCTGAAGAAGTCGTTCTTGCTGCCCTAATGCGCTGGATAAGTAATACCCCTACGCGCAATAACCGATTTCCCGATTTGGTTCGAGAATGTGTTCGTATCGATGTAGTTAATTCGAGTAAATTAACTGTTGACAATTTATTCCATTCACTCAACATAACCGAGAGAAAGATGCCACTAAGTGCCAATACAAACTGGCATCCACGAGGACAAGTCGATTCTCTAGTCGTGTGCGGTGGTTATCAGGGAAAGTAAGATAATATTCGGTAATAAAAAAATCTTTTAAAAATATTTCTCGTACATTTTCCATTTTCCAGTTCTGACGAAGTGAGTAAGAAAGTATGCTGTAGCGAACTTCCACCGAACACTGTGCTTCACACTGGAGACTGGTTGAGCCTAGCTCCACTCCTTACATCAAGGGCGCATCACAGCGTAGTCGAAGCTGGTAAATGGCATAAATTTCAATATAACGAAGAAAAATGAAAATAATTTTCATTTTAGGTGGGTGTTTGTACGCCATAGGCGGCAAAGGATGTCAGGGCCAAGTTTTGAGCAGTGGCGAAAAATACGATCCCGACACTGATACGTGGACTTACATCAGCCCCATGAAACATGCCAGAATGAATTTCGGTCTTCTAACAGTAGGTGATCGAATTTACGCAGTTGGTGGCCAAAGTTCCCAAGGAGCTGTGCTAACCAGCATGGAGGAGTACAACATTTATACCAATAAATGGAGAATGTTGCCAGACATGAGCTTACAGCGAGCACAGGCCGCCTACGCAGTGGCTGCGAATAAAATTTACGTTATCGCTGGGATCAACAGTGGAAAATTATACGAGGCTGTTGAGGTTTTCGATCCAAAATCCGAAACCTGGTTTTCAGCACCTCCGTTAAAAGAAAGGCGTTTTGGAGCGCACGCGGTTGGAGTGGGCAACGATGTTTTTGTTTTCGGCGGTTTGAGACCACTGGAATGCCCCAGTGCTCACAACGGACTCAAATTTTGCCCCACCGAATCGTTTTGCACTGAAGGCAATTTTTGGCACAGTTGCATCAACACTCGTGGAATGTTTTCCACAACTGAATCGTCAAGAATAGACAAAGTTCTGACTAATGGAGAGATGATTCACGTGGTTGGCGATTTGGAAGTGGGAGGGGTTTACCACTTTGTCCGCGGATACCACATCAATTCCAATATATGGAGGGATGTTATTCGAGAACATCCACATAATCAAAGATTTGTCCAATGTGCAATCCTCAAAATGTCCAAAGCTTCGTTGTGGGAGAAGAAATTGAAGACGCAAGGACTTTAATGTTTTGTAAACTATAGTTGCTTGTTACTTCCTATATAATTTACTTCCAACCGACCGTATTTTTTTTCAAACTTTTTATACTTTTTGTAATATAACCACGTTCATATATGTTGTGTGGTATTTAGTAAAATATATAATTTGAATTACTTTACAAAATTAATCTTTTAATTCAATGTCGCCATAGAGTCGTGTTATTATATTGTTAAAAGTCACACGTAGCCTTAGCTTAATCAGTATACGACAAATGTTTCACACACCTTACAAGATGATTACTTCCTCCTGTACCTAAATGCGAAAAGTAATTTGTTGTTAATGTTACGTCACAGAGAAAAACAGTGTAATAAAACGTTGAATTAATTAATTACCTGCTTTTGGATTTGAATTTCTTGTTTGGCTGTTGTTTCTTTTTAATTAAGCCCAACTCTTTGCGTTCTTTATACGTTGCAGGACTGGAAAAATTTTTTTTTTTTAAAATCAACAGTTTTCTTGGCTGTTTTCCAGACTTACCCCTGTCTGTGTTTCTTGACGGCTCTATTACTGGTATCCGTCAATTCTCTTTCGAAAGATGAAACTTTGCTCTCTGAAATCATTCGCAAATTACAAAATAATTTCAATAAATTTAAAAATTGACATTTTACTTTTGCTTGGTTTTTTGTCTCTCTTGGGTCTGCCGTCGTCTTCGACTATGGTTCTTATTCGTTTTGATTTTCGCATTCGTTTAGCTACTCGTGCTTGATAATCGGCCGCTTTCTTCATTTCAAATGCA
>JAQIXT010000143.1:0-62384 GCA_034700445.1 Stenotaenia linearis
AAGGTTTTTGACAAGAATTTTGATGATTGTAGTCAACTGTAAACAATGTTCATTGAGTTGTATGTAAATAACTACAGCCATTATTAATTGAGTTTTGCTCATTTCATTTGATTTAAAGTAATTTCAGTCAAAATTAATGAAATTTTGGACAATTTTAATCAACTTTACATTGTTACAGTCAATTTAATACCATTTTACCCATTCTTTACACATCCTCACCCATTATTCATTCCCAATTACTTTTTTTTCCAAAAAAAAGAAAAAAAGAAAACTAAACCATTACCTACTTACTACCCAATTACCAACCCAAACTTCTTTCCTTTGTTCTCATTTTTTTCAATCATTCACATAATTTATTTTTATTATCACAATTTTTTTTTCATGCAACTTTTCTTCCCTTGCTCCAATTCGTTCACCAGTATCTACATCTTGCTTCTTGGCAAACAGGAACTTCTATTTCCCATGCGCCTTGTAAATAATTCCTTCCTTTAATACCAACTTTTTTTTAACTTTAAAAAAATTTATTTATTTTTATCTTTATTTACATTTTATTTTCATCGCCGAATAAAATCAAACGACTTTAAATTTGTTTTTCGATTAAAATCAACAGATGATATTTTTAACCGTAGAATACAGTCGAACCTCGTTATAACGAAGCGCTTGGGACCAAAATAGTAAATGTCATTTAAAAACATTATTTCAACATTTAACGTTAAATTAACATTTATATTACATTGATTTAACGTTACAGACATTAAAACAACGTCTAGAATTGAACGTTACGAATTAACGGTAGATTTAACATTCGCTCGACGTTGAATCAACGTTTAATGTTGAAATAATGTTTTATTAAATGACGTTTTTAACGTTAACTCGATGTATCTGTGAAGCAAGTTTGTTATAGCGAGGTTTGTGTGTATTTGGTGCTTTTCCAACTGTACGGGTCAGCTGAGTTGGAGAGCCTTGAAAAGTAGGCGGTGAGTTTGGTGGTCACGTGAGGATGCACATGAAGGATTTGTACCTGTGTTGGTGGCACAAACGGGTGCCAAGTGGTGAGGGGCAAGTGGATCTTTAAAAATTTGTTCTAGGTCAAGTGTGTGATGTTGGTTTTGGAAAGAATGGATTTTTTTGGTTTTTGAAAGGGAAATTGGGGATTAGTGAGGCTTTGGTTTGGATTTTGATCATGTGATGCAAATGATATATTTGGTTTAACTAAATGCAGTCAAACCCTGTTATAATGAAATGCTAGGGACTATGAAAAAGTTCTTTTTAGAATTATTTTATCTAAGGTTTTTTTACGCTTGTTTTAACGTGTATGTTTTGATCTGCAAAATTTTGTGTCATTAGTGCTTTTCGGATATTTCTCGGTCTTTCATGGTAAAAAAGTGAACTTCGGACATAAAAACCTCATTATAATGAAACAATTTCAAATAAATAGTTCGTAATAGGCTGGTTTTTGTTATACAGTGTTTTGCGTATTGAGTATTTGGTAAACCAAAACATCGGTAAATTCTGAAGTATTTGATTGGGATCTTCATGAAGGAATTTATTGGAATTATAATGAAAGTGTGATGATTTTTAATTTATGGTTGAATTGAAATTTGTAATGAAGCCATTGGAGTCATTAAGGTTTTTTTATTGGATTGAGATTAAAATCTTAATGGTTTTTATTGGTTTTGTTAGATTTTATTATGAAGTGTTTAGATGGTAATGGATTTTATTATGATTATAATGATTTAGTGTAAATTTCTGTTTATTAGTTGAGTTTGATTGAATTTTATTGTAAATTTACTTTGATTTGATTGGTTATACTGAGATTTTATTGAATTTCACTGAATTTAAACAAATTTCAATGGATTTTATTAAGATTTCATTGAATTTCACTGAATTTAAACAAATTTCAATGGATTTTATTAAGATTTCATTGAGAATTCATTGAATTTCATCAAGAATTCATTGAATTTCATCAAGAATTCATTGAATTTAAACAAATTTTATTGAATGTCATCAAGATTTCAATAAATTTCATTGAATTTCACTAAAATTCAATCAATCTAATTCATTAAATCTTCAAACCAAATCCAACCACCATCAAATCTCCCAAACTCATCAACCTTTTAATCCCACAAACCAGAAAAGCAAAACAAAAAACCAAACATGGCCACATTCACCTCATTGGTCATCATTTTTTTCCCTAATGCCATTTGAAACAAACTTCAATGGGTGAACAACCTAAAACAAATCCATTCCCACTACAACTTTAATGAAAATAAAACATTTCAACTTTGTTTGCTCAAAAATTATTTATTTTGGCTTTTGTTTCATGTTATGTAAATTAATTTTACCTTTCTTCTAATTAACAGGCGTTTGGAAATGCTAAAACAGCTCATAACAACAACTCCAGTCGTTTTGGAAAATTTATTCAAGTGAATTATAAGGAAAATGGAATGGTACAAGGGTGAGTTGTTTAATTAGATATTCAGCCTTTGCTTTCTCATTTTTTTTCTCTTTTATGTTTGTTGCATTTAAATTGTGTGAGAATGACTTTGTCCATGAAATAAGTTGATTCAAAGCTGTAAAATATAAAATTTGACTGAGTTTTAGTGTAATGGAGTCAAATTGTAGTGTTTTTAATCAACTTTGTACATAAAGTGCACTGAAAGAAATTCCAGCTAAGAAATTGTTGAATAATTGGTTTATTTTAACTATAATATATTAAAACGAACAATAAATTTAGTCAAATATGGAGTTTTTCTGTATTTTATTACCATATATGGGCAAAGTCAGGATAAAGTTGAGGTTGTATTAATTTTTTACGAAGAACTCAGGTAACAAAATTTGGTTGAATCAACGTTGATTTTTGGTTGAAATAATGTTAGATGAAAATGAAGGTTGAATCGACGTCAAAAAACTACGTTAAAAAGTCGAGGTTGAATTATGGTTGAATTAACATTGATTTTTACCAAAAATCAAGGTTGAAAAAGTGCAACGTGATCATCGAATTTTAAATGTTGATTTTTCAACTCATTTTGCTACTTGGGAATTTACGTAAAAAAACTAAATAGAATATAGAGATAAATTTTATTTGAGATTAAGCAAATCTTAAATGTCTCATCTTGATAGGAACAATATGGGAGCTGAACAGATCAGTGAACTTGACTCACATTGCTTTATCACATTGGTAACAGATAGAGTGCAGAGATGTTCAAAACTTCACTGTAAAACTTACTAAAAACAATGCAATGTAAAGTGACATAATTAATATAAAACTGGAGGGAAACTAAGTTTAGTTTATTTTTTTCAATGCAGTTGCTGTTAAATCAATGTGTGGTTATCTAAGGTTAGCGTTAACTGAGATAGGTGCAACCAGGCATGTGAAAATACACACGGAAAAACATTTACAGTAAAGAAAGCAAGGAAAGAAATCTGTTTGCTTCATTGCTCTAGAAGATTCGAGCTTCACTAGTCCGAGAAGTCATTTAAGCCAAAATAGATCTGAGATTTGTCAGAGGTATCAGACTCATCAAAGGTAGCATTCTTGTGTCATCATGATGTCAGAATCATTCCTGAATGTCACTATTGTTGATGGATGATGAGTTTTGATGACATAGTGATGTCAAAGTCAAGTAATATGTCCATTATCACATGATATTAAAGATCTTACTTGGTGATGTCAAATACAACACTCAAAACTGCGGATATCCGGTTGATCCGCTTCCTAGTAAACCAGCTAATATTATTTCAATGTTGATCAAATGTTAATTTTTCAACATTTAATGTTGATTCAATGTTGAGTGAACGTTGATTTTACCGTTAGTCTGTAACGTTTAATTCTAGATGGTTTTATTTTTAAATGACAATATATTTATTTAACATTTTTTAAAATAACGTTAAATGTTGAAATAATGTTTTTAAATGACATTTTAATGTTTCAACATTTTTTTGTATTGTGTAAATAACGTTGAATCAACTTACACGGTTTACTGGGCTTCACGAATAATCCGATCCCGGATAATCTAGAATCGTACAAAATATTCTCCCGCCATCGATTTCGTGCCGAAAACTGATCAAACTGTACTGAAAAGAAAACTATCTGCACTTGAATAAACAAGATCACACTCAAGTGTTGACAGGTAACAACAAGAGAGGAGCAAACATTGAACTTTTTCTTTCTTTCAGTCTATAAAATAAAAAAAATGCAAAAGAGTAAATAAATAAAAGAATATATTTAATTGCTGACTGAAATAAAAAAGATTTAAAAAAATAAAAACAGACTCATGCCAGTCTGAGTGGAGACCGGAACTTGATAATTGACTGATTACTGCATCACAAGTTACTCGAACTCAATTGGATGTGGAATTTTTATTCGATGTATAAATAAAACGTGCAAAATTTACTATACTCCAGTTTTACGCTAGGAATTTGACCAGTGGGTGACATGGAAACAAAAATAGTCCAAATGTCTGCCTTTTGAATAAATATTGCCAACATCGTAAGACCGTATGCCAAGATTTAAAAAAAAATTCCAGTTTAAAAATTGTTTTGCACTTCGCAGGAGAAAATGTTAATTAAAACTCAACTATTTTTAAAACGGCGATACGGAGCGAATTTTTGAGAATAAAGCAACATAGAGCTTAATATGTCTCTGCAACGTCTCCCAGATGTCGTTTAAGCCCACCGTGACCTTCGACGTTTGAAAAATTGATTATGCATGGGCATATCTTGATGACATTGTCATTGTGAGCAAAACCTTTGAGGAACATCTCAAGCACGTCGATGAGGCAGGCGTTAAGCAGAGACGTCATGGAGATATATATTTGTGTGTCGCGTTTATTTGAGACGACGCCGCGATGTTTGATCGAATAAACGTCACATACGGAAATATAATTATAAATCTCTGGTTATGCGATGGATATTTGGAGAAAATAATGTTTTGAATATTTTATTCGTGGAAACGCGAATGTTTTGTAATGGGATATTTGTTTTTTGTCACGCTGCCAACTTGCGATGTCTTGAGATATGAAAATTTATACCCAGGAATGAAATTTTTATTTTATATGCACTGCACACCTGCAATGATGAATGTCGGTCCTTTGTGCAGTTTAGTTAACCTCTGGTATTGTAAAACTCCATGTAAAATTGCTTTTTTGTTTGCTATTAAAAAATAAGAAAAAATAAGGGGAAAAAAATTTCAAGTAATTGATTAAAAGACCTCACACCAGTTTGCTTTTGTGTGCTGGTGGTGCCAGAAAAGCACAATTTGAGTCCTTGTTCACAAGGGAGACTTGGACAAATGAAGCATTATTTCAGACTTGTTGCCCTTCTCCCCTGAAATTGTGAATGAAACCATGTGGCTAGACAGGCCTGTTAGCACTTTGACACACTGTGTTTACATTTTTCTTTAAGTTTAACTGCAAACTCCCTCAATAAAAAGCAAATATGTGTATTTTTTGTACTTAACTTACAAATATTTGAATAAAATTTTGGAAAATCAATGATATTTAATTTAAAAATGAAGAAATTTATTTAAATTTTTATAAAATAAAAAGATTTACTTAATATTACTTAATAAATATTTATCATTTTAAGCTTGAAAATGATTAAAACATGATTTGCTGAATTTCAATGATTTTCAGGTCAGAAAATTTTTTCTAATACATTTCACCAGACACATGATTTCATTGACATTTTGAGTCTGCTTGAATGTCTACTCCCTTGAAAATTACTAGCTATTGTATATATATAATGATAAAAGAGAAAAAACAACCTTCACTCAAATGTGTGGGATGTGTGTAGGAAGAATGTGTATATTTTGTTTTTTACATTTGAAAACAATGAGTATTGTCCTCTGAGACTGAGTTTTTGCCTTTGTATTAATTTAATTTAATTTTTCCACCAATTTAGAGCTGCAGTTCATAAATACTTGCTGGAAAAATCAAGGATTGTATCACAGGCCAAACATGAGAGGAATTATCATGTCTTTTATTACCTTTTGGCTGGAGCTACAAGTGAGGAAAAGGCTCAACTCAGTTTGGGAGAAGCAAAGGATTATTATTATCTCAATCAGGTGAAATAATTTTTTTTCTGGAGAAATGTTTGATTTTTTATTTTTATTTTTTTTGCATTTTTAGAGTGATTGCTACACACTGGAAGGTGTGGATGAAAGTTATGAGTTCCAAAGGCTCAAACAGTCCATGGAAATGGTGGGATTTTCTGCTGAGAAACAAAAAAGGTGTTGAAATCACACAGTGTTTGGTGATTCTGTGGTTGAGATGACGTCATAAGTCTCACGCATGTATTAAGTTCTGTTGGAATTATAATTTTATCAGAAGCTTTATTCAAAGATTAAATTAAACTTGGTTTTCCCTTAGTTTTATGCTTAATTACATTACTTTATATTGCAGTTTGTAATGCAATTGCTGTTGAAAGTGACGTAAACAAGCTGTAAACCGAAGGAAACTAAGTTTTGTTTAATTTTATTTAAGAAAGAATATTGATAAAATGATGATTTCAATAGTTATAACGAGACTTATAATGTCATTTTCAAAAGTCCCGGGAATTCTTTGGAATCAAGACATGTAATAATTTCTCAAATTTAAACCAAAACAAACGAAAATGTATTTAGTTTGCTTTGTCATCATTCACCATTTGTGGCGAACAGGCCATCAAAGTGTGGCGAATTTGAGGACAATTTTTAATTAACAATTTTCATTTATCTTCAATTTAGAAGTGGGTGGATACATAAAAGTGACTGAACATGCTTTGAATAATTTAAATGCTTTGAAAGCTGTTATAATAATGTGTTGATGAGGAATTTTTTTAAATTTTTAGTTGAGCAATTTAAGTTCACACAATTTTTGCTAAATGTGGCAAATTTCACTTCTCATTCACAACAGTTGTGAAAGTTATAATGATATTGCCAAGATGTTTACATCCAGATATTCCCAGATATAAAATTATCACTGAATGTTTTTACTATTAAATAATTATTTACCAATGAATGACATCATGATTTAACAACATTTTATTTACTTTACACTTTTTATAGATTATTCTTTGTGTTATCAGCATTACTTCATTTGGGCAATGTTGAGTTTATGAAGGTATTTTTTCACTTTTCTACATCATCCATGATAATAAAATGATAATATTTTTCAACAGAAATCGACTTATCATCATGACGAAGCTGTTTGGGTCAAAAATCCACAACTGGTTCAACTTATTTCCCAGTTATTAAGGGTAAATTCTTAAAATTAATTTTAAAAATTAAAAAAAATTAAAAATTAATGGAAATAAACAAAAACCGGGGGGAAAATGGATTTACAAATCGTAAAACAATTAAATTTGTTGTAAAGAACAAATATGCGTTACATTTACGCGTTTAAAATTTTAAATAATTTTTGTAAATTTTGTAAATTAAATATTTACAATAAATTTAATTACGTAAGTTTTTGTAAATTTTTTTTCCGGTTAATAAGTCATGTTTAGGTTATTTTTCAATTTTTTTAATTTTTTAATTTGTTATTTAGGTTAAAGAGGAGACACTTATGTCAGCATTGACATGCAAAAGAGCAAAAGCCTCTGGAGAGACGTTAGTTATTAATTATAAGTTGCCTGAGGTGAGTATTTGGTAGAATTTAATATTTATGATTTTTATTTATTTTTATTTTTATTTATTTAGGCCATCGCTGCACGTGACGCCTTAGCTAAATGTTTGTACGGTGCGTTATTTGATTGGATAGTTTTGCAGTTGAATCACGCGCTTTTGTCGAAAAATAATAATTCTAATGATTATCAGGTTGGGTTTGGTTGGTTGGGTTAGGTTTTGTTAAACTTATTTGGGAAGTAGTTAAGGTTTGTTGTGGTGAGAAGTAGAAGTTGGAGTTTTTGGTTGGTGATGATGGATTTTAGCTGGTTTCACTTGAAAATTTAAGTTTTCATCAGTTTTTGGCTGAAAATATTAAAATGTTATTAGTTTTTACTCCTAAACATTAAAATTTTATTAGTTTTTACTCCAAAACATCAAAATTTAATGAGTTTTTACTCCAAATCAAAAAAATCAAAAAATTTTATTATTTTTTCATCAAAACTTAAAAAATTCCACCTGGGAACCTACATTTCTCCTTGTTAGGGTCAACAAAACCACAACCCAACCATTTACTTAAAAATAAAAAACTTACTAATAATTCTTCATTTTCTCATAGGGAAATGCAATTGGGGTTTTAGATATTTTTGGGTTTGAAGATTTTGGCTGGGCCAATAGTTTTGAACAGTTTTGCATAAACTTTGCTAACGAGCATTTACAATTTTACTTTAACCAACACGTCTTTAAGTACGAGCAAGAAGAGTACAAACGTGAGGGCATCCGGTGGAAAAACATCGACTTCATCGACAACACCGATTGCCTACAACTCATCGAAGCCAAACCGAACGGTTTGCTCTGCGTTTTGGACGATCAATGCAAGTAAGTCGACAATCCCCAGCAAAAACTAAAATTTTAGTAAAAAATTTGTAAAATATTTGCAAAATTTCAAAACAAAAATAAAAATCTACAAATTTTCTGTACAAATTATCAAAATTTGCACTTTTTTGCAGAAATTACTATTTTTATACAAAAATTCGTTGTTCGTTTTAGTTTTCCAGGTGCATCGAACGAAACTTTATTGCAGAAGTTTCACAACGAACACAAAGACAACGAATTTTATGCGGTTCCTCAGAAGCGAGAAAGTGCTTTTATCATCAATCATTACGCGGGGAAAGTGAAATATCAAATCAAAGTAATGTGTGGACTTTGGCAAGGAAATGAGTGATGAAATTGATTTTTAATTTTTAATCTACAGGACTTTAGAGAGAAAAATTTAGATTTAATGCGGCCTGATATTGTCAGTGTGCTGAAAAATAGCAACATGGCGTTTGTTAGGGAATTAGTCGGAGCCGATCCGGTGGCTGTGTTTCGGTGGGCGATTTTGAGGGCGTTTTTTCGAGGGTATTTTGCTTTTGTTCAGGCGGGACAGAAGTGCAGGACAGCTGAAGGTGATTTGATAATTTTTTTATTTTATGGGGATTTAGTGAATTTTTGGGTTTGGGTTTAACTAAATACTCAATTTTGCATTTTTTTAATGTATCGGAGCTGTTTCCGGTAATAGAGACTTGGAATCAGGTTACCGAGTAACAAAGATACATACTTTGTCAAAAACATGGTAACTTCCGGTGGAATTTGAGAGAAGATTGTATGCAAGCCAACTTTGTCACGAAAGTTGGTATGAAAAACTTGGTTATGATGTTTTTTAATGTGCATGTGCAACGAGCTACTTTCTCTTATGCTGCCATTTTCTGTTCGTTTCAAATGTTCGGTTGCCGATTATGATTTAGCTCAACTAATACTAGGACTAGGGATTCTGGAGTCTTGACCTTTTTCATTTACTGGGAATCCAGAAATGCAATAAGATCTTAAATTTAAAACCAAAACATACGAGAATGTATTAGTTTGCTTTGGTTTACAATTTGACAACTTAAAATTTAGCTTTTTTACCAGAAAATTCATTGATCTACAATTGATCTTGCAAAAGATGTGTTCAAAATTTCAGCATTTTTGGCCAACAATTAAGTAATTTTTGTACTTTAGCCAAAAAATTAGAAATTTTAGTCAAAACTTAAGCTATTTTGGCCAACAACAACAGTTTTTGTGGCTTCATTAAAAAGGAATATCGGAATTCTGTTACGTTTGTAGCAAGTTTTTGCTAAGTCTCTAGCATGCTGGAGGCAGCAGTCTGTAACAGTAGTTCCCAGATATATTGTGTATTGAGTATTTGGTAAACATAAAAATCACTAAATTAAAATAAAATTGATTAAATTGAAATTGAAATTGAAATTTTTTCTTTTTATTAAGGTGGTGGAGACCGAGGATTGAAAAAGGCTTTTATGATGCAAAGTCGGAAACAAAGTCATACTGACAAAATAATGAGGTATGAGGGGGTGGTGATGTATTATGTTGGAATTAGTTTGTTGGAGTTTTGGGAATTGATCCTAGCAGCAAATTGGAACCTTATGTGGGCTTGTGATGTTTTGGAGACATTACAGAGATCCATTAGGGTTGCAGGTGTTGCTAGGAGAAGGTATTAGTGCGTTTTTGCTGTGGGAGGTGATGGAATTTGGTATGTATAAGTGGACTTTAAGTGAAAGTGATTGAAAATGTGAAGGATCATTGAACTGTGATGAGATTTTAATGAATTTGGTGAAATTTATTGATAATTCAATGGAATTTGATGAAATTTATTGAAAAATCCATCAAAATCCCCCAAAAAATCATTGAAAATTCAATAATTTCACCAAAATTAAATCAAAATCCCTGAAAATTAATTTAAATAAATTAAATTAATTCAAAGTTTCTATTAAAATTTATTGAAAAACAACATACCCCATGAGATATTATCTCAGTTTACATTTCAAAATACAATCTCCCTCCACTTATTACCATTCCATCATTTATTTATTTTTTTAATTAAAAATAAAATTTTTTTTTCACTACACTCCTTTACTTTTTCAAAAAAAAACAAAAACAAAAGCGCACTAATAAAAAAAAAATTAAATCAAAAAACAAAACAAATTCAAAAAATCCTAAATAAAATTTATATTTACCAGCACAATGCTTGGGATAGCATCTGTCAATATCAGAATCCACCAAATTATGTAAGTTACCGTGTGGATTGATTGACAACTGACAAATCCTTAATTCTCATCAAATTTAACCAACAAAAAACTTTAAAAAAATAATAATTAAATAACATCAAATTGTTGTATTCCAGCTAAAAAAATCTACAAAATATCTACTTTTTTGGCCAATTTCCATTGTTTATAAAGTTTTTTTTACAGATTTTCATCAAAATCAATAGAATATTTATTTTTTGAAATTAAACTGCAGAAAATCTGTAGATTTTGAAGTAAAACTAGAAAATCTGTAAAAAATCGACAAAATCAACCAACAAACTTCAAAAAAATTTCAAAAAATCTGCAGATAATCTTTAGATTTTTTTAGTTGGGTCTTTGTTTGTTTTGACCCCGCTGTTGCATGATTTCGATTTACAGTCCCACAAAATCATCGAATAGAAAAACTAGTGTCCCTAACGATTTGCATGGCGCCACTGGTTTAAATCAGCAGGAAAAAATGATCAACAACCGAATAAACTCACGCAAATCACTGGTTGTTGATTATTCAATGTTTGAACCTGCGTCCGGACCCACTCAACACTTAAATGTAAAAGAAGCACGAGCTTTGCAAAGAGCAAATCGAATTATTACGTACGTATTTAACCCTTTGGTGTTAGTAACCCAAAAAAAAATTTTTAAATTAAAAATACTAATTTCTTTTCTCTTTTTTTTGATAGAAAAAATAAATCTTTTAGGCCGAGGAATAAAAATACAAAAGTACGAAAAGTCGGATTTTTAAAAATTTTCATCGAATGTTTAATCGGGCGGAAATTGGTTGCAGAGCCGCAAAACTTCAATAAAAACCATTCAAAACAATATAATTTCATTGAATAAGCTCTGTCAATTCAATTAAATGCTAAAATTGAAACAAATTAGCTAATTGTCAATTAGTCAGTCAATAATTAGTTAAATTATATGATTTAAATGCGAGTAAAAAAGCATTCGATAAAAATTTGGAATTTTTTATTATTATTATTATTTATTAATTAATTAATTTCTTTTTAAGAGTTTGAAAAATTTAATCAGTGTTAAAACATTGGCTTGTCGGTCGCAAGTTGGAACTGCGTTGAATAGCAGGACGCGGAAACAGCCGATGACCGTTAGTGCTCAATTTCAAGTGAGTGGTTTCAAGTGAAATGTTGGGATTGAATTATTGATTTTTATTTTATTTTTCAGACTTCTTTGGGTCAATTGATGGAAACATTGAACCAAGCGAATCCGTATTTTGTTAGATGTATCAAGTCGAATGCAGATAAAGTAATTTTGGGGGAAAATAGTGAAAAGTTTTGAGTTTATTTTTGCAAAAGTTTTGCTAAAATTTTATCAAATATTTCTTAAAAAAATAATTTCAAATATTATTTTACCCAACAAATATTTGCAATTTTCAATACTTATAATTTAAAAAAAAAATTTAAATTCCTCAAAAAACTAATCCAAATTTCACAATTTTAACCTTTTTTAATGAAAAATTTAATCCAATTTCAATTTCTTTTCCAGATACCTAACAAATTCGACGAAGAAATAATCCTTCGTCAATTAAGATACACAGGAATGTTAGAAACGGTTCGAATAAGACAATCTGGTTACAACGTCCGACTAAGTTTCGAAGTAAATATAAATTTCACTAATTCATTCATCGTTTGTGAATTTCTTGTAAGTGTGTTGTTGACTGTGCTCGAAAAATTGTTCAGGCAGGTAAACAGGATAAAAGTAGATGCAACGTAATGAGAAAAAATGTGTTTGTGAAGAACGTGGGGGAAAAACAAGTAGCGAACTCGGTATGATCAAAACAAATTGAGGTGTTGGATGATGTCACAGTGCATGAAGCATGCTGGGATTGGTTTTGTCATACTTTGACATTAAAATTTTTTTTTTTTAATTTTTTTTTTTTTTTTTTTTTTTTTTTAGATATTTTCTTTGTTTTTGAAGTGAAAATAACTTGTTTTTCTGTTTTTTTTCAGGAGTTTATTCAGCATTATCGAATTTTATTGCAAAAAGGGTTACTCAGTTCGCAGGCTGATGTTAAGGAGTTTTTGTTTAAAATGAATTTGGATAGGGAGAATTACCAGATTGGAAGGACTAAAGTAATTTTTGGGGTTTTGGATTTTTTGTGATTTTTTTTTTTTTTTTTAAATTTTATTATTTTTTTTAGGTTTTTTTGAGGGAAAGTGAAAAGTTAAAACTTGATCATAGGTTACATCAAGCGATTTTGTCAAGGATTGTTACTATACAGAGGTGGTATAGAGCTGTGTTAGAAAGACGTGCCTTTTTGAAGTTGAGATATGCAGTGATTAAAATTCAGGTATAAAAAAAAAAATTTTTTTTTTCTCAGTGAAAAGTTTTTTACGAAAAAGAATTGTTTGAAAATTTAAATTTTTGTTTTCTGAGGAAAATTTTTTTTTCAAGAAAACTACTTCGAAAAATTTTTTTTTTGAAAATTAGTTTTTGATTTTAATTTTGAAGAAAAAATTTCTGAGAAAAAATTTTTTTTTAAATTAATTTGTTTTAAATTTTGAAAATTTTTTTCTGAGAAATTTAATTTGTTTTTCTTTTCTAGGCAAATATTCGTCGTCACTTAGTGCAACGTATCGTTGCATCTCTGAGAGTCCAACATTACGCCGCTATTGTCATCCAGAAGTACTGGAGGGGTTATATCGCGAGAAATCGGTTCCAGCAGCTGAAAAAAGGAGTTGTTTTCCTCCAGAACTCAATCAGAGGATACAAAGCGAGGGAAAAGTATGGGTTTATTGATTTTATGGGATTTAATTATGAAATCGATGAAAATTAATGATTTTTTTAATTTAAGGTTTCATCAAATGCTGCAGTTGAAAAGCAAGAAATTGAAGCAAAGCGAAGTTCTAGAACCATCTCAGAACGACGAAGCTTTTATGTCGAAGGAAAGTAGTCAAGAAGAGCTGGAAAATGACCATTTGTATGCGAAAGTCACGTCGAGGGAACTGAGGGACTCGGAAGAGTAAAATTTTAAAGATTTTAAAAAGTTTTAAAAATTTTTAATTTAAAAAAAAATAATTTTTTTTTGATTTTTTTGTTTAGGAGCAGTGGGATCCAAGAAGACGTTGATGTTGATCTTCCAGTCGTGGACCCACATCAGCTGTCTGTGCTCCTGACGCCACCGGAGTCGCCAGCCGTTTCTAAGGAAACGAAAACTTTAATTAAACAAAGAGAGTATGAGATTTTTTTTTTTTTTTTTTTGGACAAAAAGTTGATTAATTATTGAATTTTGTTGTTTTTAGGGTCGTTGAACCTGAAATTATTGAGAAACCCGAAGAAAAGAGGACGAAATTAAGAAAAAAGGTTGAATTTTGTTTAAAATTTGTTATTGTTTTATTATTTTTTCTATTTTTTATTTTTATTTTTGTAAAGTTGTCACTAAAGCGGAGTAAATCCGAGAAATTTTCAACTGCGGACATCCCTCCCGCTATTCCTAAACGCACAGTATGATTTTATCGTTTATTTTACTTTTTTAAATTTTATTTTTAATTTTTTCTGGCAATTCCTTGTAAAAATTTTTTTTTTTAATTTAAGGACAAAACATCGAAATGCTACGAATCGGCCGATTTCGAGCTGGTTCCACCAGGAAACAGAGACTCGAGAAATGGGACCAAAGACACGATGCGACTCGGCGACGAGTACAAAACAACGGATCACACGTCGAAAGGCGCTTTCCAGAAGGCGAAAAAACACTTAAAAACCTTCATGGGTAATTAATAAAACAAAATTCAAGTCGAACCTCGTTATAACGAAATTTTTTAACATGGATGTCTATGGAGATTCGTTATAGCGAGGTTTGTGTAAATAAATACAATAATTTTTTATTTTTATCAAGGTGTTGGGAAAAAGCGGAACAGCCACGACGACAGCGAAGATTCGGGTTCGGAAGAAGTTTCGGGATTCAGTTTTTATTCGTCTTTCGACTCGATCAAATCCCCGGACGTCGATTTTCCACCGTTGGTCGAAAAAGATAAAATTTCGAGCACGCATCACTTCAAAACGACAAACAAATTCACGCGCGGAGAAGTCTGCGCTTATTGTGATAAAGGAATGTCCTCTCTTTTTGCTCAAGGGTATCGTTGCACAGGTAAACAAATGATAATTAATTTAAAAAATATTAAAATACAACTTAGCGTGTTTTGTGAATAAATAATTTGATAAACAATTATTTTTTAGTCGAAATTTGGTCAAAAATTTAATTTTTCTTTTTCAAGATTGTCGTCAAGCGTTTCATCCGAAATGCGTCCAGTCGGCACACAAACGGCCGTGTCAGGTGACTCCGACGCAACGGAGCCCCAGCAGTCGACGGAGGTCTCGGCGGGCGACCCTCACGCGCACCGATTTGCCGCCGACGAGCTGGAACGTGACGCGCATGTCGGAATTCACCGACAGGAACGATCACATTATATCTCACGTCAACGAATTACAAAATATGGACAAATTCATTTCGAAGAAGATCTGCCAAATCAACGAAGACGGAGGGAAGAGAGATACGATTGTGGACGTGGTGTTTAAAAAGGCGCTCAAGGAGTTCAAGTCGAATTTGATCAGCACTTATTCAGTGGCGGCGCAGGTTAGGAAAGTGGAGTTGTATGTTGTTACCCCTCAAACGAAAGATCTCGATAAGCAGAGCGCAAATAACCACGAAAGTTTTTCTGCAGAAAATCTAGTTTTTTTGGTCGATTTGCAGTTTTTTTGAAGATTTTCTGCAGAAAATCTAATTTTTTCGAAATTAAACAGCAGAAATCTGTAGATTTTGTACTAAAACTGTAGAAAATCTGTAAAAATCTCGGGATTTGAACTCGGTGCATCGAAAATTTTCATTTAAGGATAACATATAATTCCATTTATGTTTGAATTTCAATGAATCGTGGTCTATAATGTCAATTTTTTTTGTTCCAGGACGGTCGAGTGGCGGTTCGGTACAAAGATTTGATATCCAACTTCGAACAAGTGATGGAAAACGTGTGCAGACAAGAATGCATGTCGGCCGCATTCCCAGTTACGATGGGAGTCAATGCGTTTCGAGGGTTCCTCAACGAGTTTGTGAACCAGCAAAATCAACAACGCGCCGAAGAGAAGACAAAAGTGAAATCCAAGAAGGAAAAAAGAAGAAAAGATCAGATTGTTGTACGTTTTTAGTGACTTTAGTGTTTTTTATGATTTTATAATAATTTTTTTTTTTTTTTAATTAGGCTTATCATTTGGGCCATTCGTTCATGGCTGTTGTTGTAAATATTACTACAATTTGCGAAATTTGTACGTCTTTAATATGGTTGACGGAAAAGGGTTTAGTTTGCCAAAGTTTGTATTTTTTTGATTTTTTTAAAATTTCTTAGAATTAATTAATTAATTAATTTTTTTTTTTTAGATTGTAAACTCACGTGTCATCGGAAATGTTGCAACAGGATAGTCGATAGTTGCAAAGACGAGCAGGACGTTATTAATCCCGTAATAAATATTGAAAAAAATTTAAAAAATTAATTTAATTAAAATTATTTATTTAATAGGAAGGGAAAATCTTCGGTGCAAGTCTTGCGGGTCTTCTAACCGAAGACGCCAAAATTCCCCTCGTCATCGAACGTCTGATCACAATCATCGAACTCAAAGGACTCTACACCGAAGGTTTGTACCGCAAACCGGGAGCATCATCGAAAGTTAGAGCTTTGAAAAGCGCTATAGAGAAAGGTAAGTTTCACACTCGAACCCCGTTATAAAGAAATTTTTTAACATGGGCGTCTATGGGAATTTCTTATAACGGGGTTCGGTTGAAAATACGAAGAAAAATGACGGAAATTAATTTTTTTTTTTTTTTAGACCCTGAGTCGGTGACTTTTGATAATTTCGCCATACACGTCCTAACGTCGACTCTGAAATCGTTTTTCCGAGAAATGAACGTACCGCTCATGACGTACGAATCGTACGACGACTTCATCCGTGCCACCGGTTAATAAAAACCGATTCACAAATTTAAAAAAAAAACGAATTTCAACTAAAAAAAAATTTTTTCCTCACAGTCATAAATGATCCTCAGGAACGCATTTCCACTCTCTTTTCCATCATCAGCAAACTTCCGAAACCAAATTTCGACCTCCTAGAACGACTCATCTTCCATTTGTCTCGCGTGGCGCAACACGAAGAGTTCAACCGCATGTCACCCAACGCTCTCGCCATCGTCTTCGCTCCCTGCATTTTAGGCACAAATCGCAACCAAAACGCTCAAGACAGTTTGAATGACGTGAATAAACAAACGATTTGCATCGAATTTATCATCAAGGAACAATTAAAGAAACTTAAAATGACTTTGGCCGACATCGACACGATCGACACTGCGTGTCATACGGCTACGAACAGACTTTCTTCCATTAGGTCGACTAAACCAAAGGTTGAGTTTAGAAAAAATAAATTTTTTTTTTACTTTTTGAAACGAGATTTAATTTTTTTGTAATTTAGAAATCTTTGCCAAGCGGAAGTGAAGGTGCGTCAGAAGAGACTGCTGATTACGAAGATATTCTCAGTCAACATATAGAAACGTTGCAGAACGAGAAGTAAAATTTGAAGTTTTGTTTACCTCGTTATAACGAAATTATTTAACAAATCCGTTACAACGAACCAATTTTTTGATCCCTTAAGTTTCGTTATAGCGGGGTGCAGCCGTAAAAGTTTGGATTTCTGAAGTATTTATATACAAATCGTTTTTTTTTAAGGGTGTTGCTCACATCGGTTCTTCCAACACTGACCCGAACGAGTTCGGACGACGAGATGCTTAGCACTGACGTTGAAAGCACAATAGGAAGTCTAGATGATATTAACAGGCCTCAATACGAAGAATATGCTCTTACCTTTGAAATTCCAGGTGGCGACAAACACGATTTTTAAACAATAACAAAATTCCTTATTTTCAAATCCCTCAAATCGATTTTAACAAAAAAAACTAAAATTTTTAATAATTAAGAAAAAAGATTTGAAAATAAGGAATTGATTTCTTACTAATCTTTGGAATGAATTTAATGAATGTCATGTTCTCTTTTTTTCTCTCTTACTCCTCTCTTCCTCTAATAAGCTTGGCGTAGCATATTTGAATTGGAAGATTTATTCAAAAATTATTGGTCACACGGTAATGCACGACAGGTAGGCATGAAATGTTTGTGTGGTCAACTCGTGTGATTGTTTTTCACTGTTCGTTTTTACTAACATTTAAAAAAATTTTAAAAAATTCAATTTTTTCAAATCAAATTCTAATAATTTTCTTTTATTTACTCAGCAACGCCATCAGCGCTTCAGCACCTAACAAAAAACAGAGCGAGCGTTCTTCCAGAACGACGACCGCCTTCGCGGTTCGGAATTAGCAATTCGAAGGAATTCGGCGACGAAAACAAAGACCGGAACGGAGCGGACAAAAGCGTCGTTTCGATCGATCTTGTGTATAAAGAAGACGCGATTATGGTGTGATTTCAAGTTATGGATCAAAGATTCTAAGATTTTAAAATGTTAACGAATTATAGTTATTTATTATTATTGTCTGACTACAGTGTCGGTAATATACGTTTCGTATGCCTTACCTAATTTGTGAACGAATATACGAGGGATCGATGCTTTTTGGTGCTGAATGTACGGAAAAGGATCTTTAAGGCCTTAAGAAATGTTTTCTTTATTAGAAAAGTGATTGTACTTATTTATTTTGTAAGAATGCGTTTAGAGGAAACGTTTGTTAACTGTTTAGGATTTAGTTTTTAAGTTTAATAGTTTTTTTTTTCTTTTTATAACGTGTGAATGAATGAATGCATAATTATTGGATATTTCTGTATGGTTGATTCGGAAGATTAAAACCATCCCTAATTTTATACAGTTTTACATTAATAAATAAATAAATAAATAAATAAATGAATGAATAATTAAAAAATTGTTATTGTATATGTGAAGAAAAATGTTTACGTTGCAATATCATTTTTATGTAAATTGTTGATTTACGTAAGAAATTGTTTTATACAGTAGTCTGTGTTTTGTGTTTGAAGAAATTGAATAAAAATGTTTATATTCAAATTATTCAAATTTTAATTGTTTTGATTTAAATAATTAAGTTAAAGATGGCAGTTGGTTGACGTTAAATCTCCTTGAGAACGGGATCAATGGCAATTACTTTTTCCTGCTTGTTTTTCTTTTATTTATATTCGCAATTTTTACTTTAATTTGACGTCGGCGCATTTGAAGTTCCATTTCCATCCGTTGAGGTAATTACAACGTTGAAATCTCGAGGTAAGTTAATGTTTTTTTTTTAACTCGTTTTTTTTTACATTTCTTGACAACTTCCGACGTTACTTCAATGTTTATTGAATACAAAAGCAACTAAAAGTGCATTTTCAAAGGACTCAAAACATCTGAAAGTACTTTATTCCTAAATTACATAAAATTACACAAACTAGGGAAAAAATTCACAAAAGTGTTATATACATAAGATTTGATACATATACCATAAAAAAGTATAAACAGATGCAAATTAGTTGTTGCATCAATACAGACATTCATTTTCATTTCCATTTGCAAGTTTCCTGTATCAATGCAAAATAACAAGAAAAATATTTTACAAACTCAGATTTGGTAACAGGATATTGTAACAACACCTACCATTTTTTTTAATATTTTTCAATTTTAGAATTTTAATATTTTATCTCAACTCAAAAGCAAGTGCTTTAATTTAGCCAACAATCAACAAATATAATTTATTTTGAATTTCGAATCAACACACTATACAGAAATACATTCAATAACTTTGAAAATCCTTTATTTTAATTCCGTGCTCTTTAATTTAAAAATTTAAAAAAAATTATAAAATTTTTTTAAAAGGCTGAAAATACTTTGCTATTATAAACGAAAAAATTTGAGCACCTTTTTAATTATCATTTGTAAATAATAATTTAGGGCTAAACATTTTTCACCGACACTAATTGCATTAATTGAGCAATTAAAAATAATGTAAATAAGAGATGTCAACATGTTAGCTGTTATTTTTGGCACAGGTTTAGTTCTAATTAGCTATTAATTTCGTGGAACGTTTTAATACCCGAAATCGTCAATTTTCCACGATTAGGAATGATCTAAGTACACGATACGAAGCTAATGATGATAATGTCGATTAAGAGCGAGAAAATACCGTTTCGTAGCGTTCAGAAGCCTTTTTACGTAAAAATAATTCTGTAAACGATGGCAGTGCTTGGAAATTGCAAATAGAAATTCGATCGATTTGCAAGTTGAGAAGACAAAAATTCAGGTCGTGTATAAAAGAAAAAAAAATACAGATCGATAGTCACACAAAAATGTGCCTAAATTACATTATTTAATATCACTTTGAAAGGGATAAGTTATATGTGGATATTTCATATTGAGTTGCATAATAATTACAGATCTTAATGTTGGATTTTTTTTTTTTTTTTTTAATTGCCAATTTTTTGAGCTGTGAGTTTAAATTCACAAGTTTGAAGGTTAAGCTGCCTTGAATTTGACATTGAATTTTCTCCGTTTTTAATATCGATG
Organism: Stenotaenia linearis; assembly: GCA_034700445.1. Lineage (NCBI taxonomy): Eukaryota > Metazoa > Arthropoda > Chilopoda > Geophilomorpha > Geophilidae > Stenotaenia > Stenotaenia linearis. The sequence goes on from JAQIXT010000143.1 coordinate 20,251, forward strand.
ATTTTTCTAGGAATGTGACGCATCACGAGTTGACGACTGTTCCAATTTCCTGATGGATTTCTAGTAGTTCTTGAATTTTGGCGCCAAGTTGTGCATGGAGTGCGTCCAGAAGACGTCGGGAAGTTTCTTGAGAAGTCATGGCTGTTTCCAGTTGTTCTTGAAGGGACCCGATGCTCAACTTTAACACCTCGTTTTCGTCTTGAAGTGCCTGGTTTGAAAAATTTTGAAAAATTTTTAAATTTAAATATTTTTTTTTTTTTTGGTTTATGTTTTCGTGCCTTGAAAAGTTCATTTTTCTCTTGTTGAGTCAAATCCACATCCTGAACGTGTTTACTCAATCGAACTATTTCCTGGTCGCGAACTTGCATCTCGGCTTCCAAGCTGTCTGACCGCGATCGGATCGAATCTATTTCCTTTCGGAGTTCGGTTGCCGCTTCTACGTTTCCTCGGCTCGCGTCTAGTTCCAATACCTGAAATAATCAGGAATTAGGAGTAAATAATGAGATGCAAAGAAGCCAACTTTCTCTTCTTTAAAAATATTTTTTTTCCCGCATTTTTGATCAATTTTGGTCATTAATTTCAATGTTTTTGACAATAAGAGATTTAAATTGACTAAAAATGGTCTCAAAATGACAAATAATAATCAAATAGCCATTTTGTTTACTGATATTTAAATATTTTTGGTCAATTTTGGTCACAAACTCAAAATTTTTGAACCATTTTACTGATCTTTTACTATAAATGACAAAAAAATTTGTTTGAGATTAAAATTGAACAAAAAATGGTCTCAAGTTACCAAAAATTAGTCAAAATGTCAGTTTATTTGGGTATAAGCACCTAAAATTGACCAAAAACAGTGAAAAAGTCACTTTATTTAGCAAAAATAATTCACAACTTGTTTATACTGAGCAAAAACTTGTGATTTTATTTTTTCACAAATAAAAAAAAATAAATTGTAACAACAAACTCAACTTACTCTTATTTTTAATTTATTATTTTCATCTTTATAGGCTTGAAGTTGCTTCTTCCACTCTTCGACGTTCGAAGTGCTTTCCTGCAACGCACTGGTAAGTCTGAGATTATTGTTCTTCAACGTCTGTAATTCCACTTCCCATTTCTTAGCATTGGCAGAACTGCAATTAAAGAAGAAGAGGTCTCGTCATTTCGCTAATTACACGAATGCCTTTGTGCCTTTGTACCTTTGTGCGAGAGCTAATTTGAGCCGGTCGTTTTCGTACTTCAACTGAGCCTCCATCGAACCCGAAGGCGGCATGCTTGTCGTCGATGAAGTTGCACCGCCTTTTTCGCACGGTTTTTGGTGTTTGGGAGACTCGCCAGGCTGAGGGAGAGATGGAGATAAGTTTTGATGATTTTTGGTGAATTTTTTTTATAATTTTGATCAATTTTTTGGGAGGTTTTATGATTTTTTTTAAAATGAATTTTGTTGAATTATTGATGAATTTCTATAATTTTCCTAAGTTTCATGAAATTTCGAGTGAATTTTAACAGAATTTTGATGAATCTCAATCGGATTTCAATGAATATGCTAATTTCATAGAAATCTCGGTAGAATGTCTATAGAATTTCAATGAATTTCAATAAATTGTTGTAAGGTCACTTCCGGTGCCACACCTTCGGACGCGTTAATCACGTGATTCCGAACCCCTGAACAATTTCATAAAGTTTTAACAGAATTTCACCAAATTTTACTAAATTTTAATGAATTTCTATAAAATTTCAATGAATTTTATAAACAGAATTTTTTTAAAACAGAATTTCGATAAATTTAACTAAATATTATCAAATTTTTGTAAAATTTCAATGAATTCTGAAGATTTTCAGTGAATTTCAACAAAATTTCAATGAATTTCAGTGAATTTTAACTGAATTTCAATGAATTTCAGTGAATTTTAACTGAATTTCAATGAATTTCAGTGAATTTCAACATAATTTCAAAGAATTCTTGAGAAATCAGTGAATTTTAACAAAATTTCAAAACTCCAACTCCCCATACTTGTAATCCCGACAAAGATTGACTTCTCTGATGACAAATGAGTGCGGATTTAATGAGATTCGACGTGATGGTTTCGTTCTGCGGTGTCGGGGCGCAGATGATGTGCGACTCGACGGGCGGCGGCGGCATCTCGTCCGGCGGCCGCACTGCCCTCGCGTTGATCGGCGAAGCGCTCGCGGAAGGGACCGGGGTTACGTTCGTGCCGTTTTGGGTCTTCGGAGCAGTAACTCTGGTCGCTTCTTTGACTTCTTGGAACTTTTCGATGAATTTATTGAGATCGCCTTCGGTCGAGAATCCCAACCCGTAGACCGTGTTGGCTCTCACGTCCGACCATTGTCCGAATTTTTGGGAAGTTTTGGTGAAAGTCATGTTTGGAGTGATGGTGCTGTTGATGACAGCCTGTGGATGAGATTTTGAGAAATTAGCTGGGTTTGTGACTGATTTCGAGAAATTTGGATGGAATTTGGTGAATTTATATGGGAATTTAATGGAATTTGATGGAATTTAATTTAAAATTTTAATGAATTTTAATTATGTGCTACAAATTTCATTGGAATTTCAATGGTACGTGATAAATTTCAATAGAATTTGATGAATTTGATGAGTTTCTATGAAAATTCAATTAAATTTCAATAACATTTAATAAAAATTTGTTGAATTTCATTGAAATTTTAATTGAATTTATAAATTTCAATGTAATTTTGTAAAAATCAATGTAATTTCAATAACATTCAATGATTTCCAATGAAATTTCATCAAGTTTAATGAATTTACATGGAATTTCATGAATTTCAATACTACATTATGAATTCCATAGTGTACCATAAATTTTAAGAGAATTTAAATACAATTTCATCAATTTCAATGAAATTTCATTAATTTACTAGAAATCCAACAAATTTTATAAGTTTCCAACAAAATTTCAGTAAATTCCAATACATTCCAACAAATTCCAACAGAATTCCTACAAATTCCATCAGAATTCCAATCCATTCCAACAAATTCCATCAAATTCCAACAAATTTCCAAAAAAAAAAAAAAAAAAATTTTTTAAAAATATTTTAAATGAAAAGAAAAAATTATACCTTTGTTCCTTCAACACTAATAATCCTATACAAATTCCTGGTGGAATCAAAGAAAAATGATACATTGATTGCTGTATTACTAGCTGGAATCCATGATTTCTTCGTTTTGGGGTCAATGTGAAAGACATGTGCCTTGGTGGAAAAAATAGGCTGCTCCCTTAAAAAAAAAAAAAAAAATTAAAAATTAAAAATTTATTGAGAAAAATTTAAAAATTAATTGAAAAGTTGAAATTGGATGATATTTGAGAAAATGAGGCAATTTTTGGTCATATTTGATCAGTTTTGGTGATTTCGGTGAATTAAAGGGTTGAATTATTAACAAATGGATCAAGTGGATTGAAATTTGGATGGAGTTTAATTTAATTTGTGGAAGTTGATTGAGTTTGGGATTGGATGTGTAGGAATTGATTAAAATTGAGTGAAAGTGGTCAAGGTAATATTTTTTCGGTTGTTTAAAAGGGGATTGTGAATAAGATGAGGAAATTTTAAGGATTTTTTTTTTTTTTTTTTTTTTTTTTTTTTTTTTTAAGGTTTTGAGTGATTGAGTTTGGTTAAAAGAATAAATTTCATGAAAATTCAGAGGATTTTATCTCGTTTTGGCCAAATGTTGTCAAAAATTTGATTAGTTGGAATCGATTTTGCTTTAAATTCCATTTAAACTTTTCCGTCACATTTTGTCCACTTTTATCCCAAAAAGTGATAAAATCCATCAAAATTCTACAAAGACAACTCTAAAAAAAAAACCCTAACATTTCAATCACTTTAATCCCCAAAATTGACAAAACAAATTTAAAATCCCCAAAATCCATCAAATTTAACTCAAATTTAACTCAAATTTAAACAAAAAATTGCTACATCCTTCAAAAACCCATCAAATTCCATCATTTCTACCACACTTTACCCACCCCAATCCAAAAACAAACAAAACAACCCACAAAACCCTCCAAATAGTCAAATACCACCAAAACCCTAAAAAAAAAACCCACAACTCCCTAAAATTCAACCAAAAATCCTCAAAAATCCCCAAAACCAACCAAAAAAATCCAAAAACAAACAAAAACCTTCAAATTCCTCAAAAAATCCCCAAAAAACAAACAAAAAAACCCCCAAAACCCAAAAATTCCACCTTTCCCACCACACCCCCCTCCTTAACCCTTTAACATCCCTGAGAAAGGATGCGTAACGACCCAACTCTCAATCAAAAAACAAAACAAATCATTTCCTCATCCGAAACCAACTCGACCCTTCAAACCCTTACCTTCTCCTCCCCAGCACCAAACTGGACAAATAAATCTGCTGCACCTGCGCCGAAGTCAACTCCCCACTCATCACATCCTCAACCCTTTGCGCACCGACCAAAAATCAAATTTTTCTCGCAAAAAAACAAACAAAAACAAAGTCACGTGACCGAATCAAAAGCCGTCAGTTTCCACTCGAACGAGGCCGAGAACTAACTGGATTTTAAGTACCGCACTCGGATCTTGGATCTCTGCCACCGATCACTTCTATTCACTCAATTGGTCCGTTCGGTGCACCGAGCGACCCCTTGATTTTTTTTTTTTTTTTTTTTTTGTGATGAATTTTTTTGATGTTTCTTGATGTGTTGTTTTGTTTTTTTTGGGTCTGAAAAAAGTTTTTTTTTTTTGATGATTTTTTTGATGATTTTTTTGATGTTTTTTTTTGATGTTTTTTGATGTGGTGTTTTTTTTTGGGTCTGAAAAAACTTCTTTTTTTTTTTTTGTTGTGTAATGGATGAGCTTGGGTCGATCAATGAATTATCTATTTTTGGACGTAACCGCGGTGGGTTATGGGTCCTAGTGGAGTAATTAATGTGATCCGTTGGGGGGGAATTAATAATGTATAGTGTGGTTGGGTTTTTTATGGGGTTTGTGAGTTGATTTTGGTTTTTTAAGGGTTTTTACGCTTATTTTTGGTTTTTTTAAAGGGTTTTTTGAGTTATTTTTGATGTTTTTAAATAGTTTTACAATTATTTATTTTTTTAGGGGTTTTACAGTTATTTTTGGTTTTTCTGCGGGTTTTTACTGTTAATTTTGGTTATTTTGGTTTTAATTAAGTGGGAAATTTTTTTTTGTTTTATTTAAGATGGCTGAATCGATTTTTAATTTTAATATTTTGAACTACTTGATTTTTTTGAAAAACCTTTTAAATCTTTTGAATTCTCGACAAATTTCACCTCTAATTTGATTAATTAGATTAATTAATTGATAATCTAATCAATTACCGAGAAAGAAAATTAATTTTCAAATTTAAAAATAAATTTAATAAATTTTTTAATTTTCATCAACTTAACACCAAAACACGACAAAATCATTTTAAAAAAATCAAATTCCCCATCAATTCCCACCCACAACTCAACAACCCCACCAAAAACTAATAAAAAAATCGATTTCCAGTCAATTCTCAATCGATTTCACAAATTCCCCTCAAAAAACATCAAAAACCACCAAAACCCTCAAATTTCCCCATCGAAACCCATTAACGACCCCCAAAATCGATTTCCTATCATCAATCGCCTCAAAATAAAAAATAAAAACATCAACTCCCCCCCAACCGCATCATAACACAGAAATTTCCAAGACCGCTTTACTGCAATGATTCGTGTTGTGCAGCGAAGTTCACCGGGGAGCTTTTTGGCAAATTTTCAAAATTCGTCGAACGAAACGAAAAATCTCCTTTCTCATTGTTTTTTCACCCAAATCTATTATTAACGAGCTTTATTTTTCTGATAAACATATTTTTTCGACTTTTCCGCACAATTTATGAATTTCGCAATTAAACTGATTAAAGTAACCCTTCTAACCCCCGAGCAATGTTCAAGAGCAGTTTGCATTCCATACAAAAATGTTTATGCACAATGAACCTTCTTGATGGTTTTGTCGCCATGGCAACCGAAATAAGCGGTAAAAAGCGAGTTGTGTGCCGTTTTGACGTTAAAAGGCTTAAAAAGCTTAGAAAAATTCGAAAAGTGGCCATTTTGTTGATTTTAGTGGCAAATTGGTGGTGATCTATTGATTTGTTGATCAAAGGGTTGTTTGTGTTGAAATTTTAATGAATTTTTTTTTTTTTTTTTTTTTTTTTTAAATTTGGATTATTTTTATTTTGTTGATGAATTTGTTTCAGGTTGGTTGGTTGAGGGGACTTTGTGGTGAAAAGGATCAATTTTGTAGTTGAATGGCCAATTTTTTCATTTATGAAGAAATATTTTGTGTTGAAGTGAATTTAAGGTAAATATTATTGAATTCAATTTAAATAGCTGCAGTCAATATTTTTTGCAATTTACTGATAAATTTCCAGATTTTGAATTAAAATCCCAATATTTTCAATTAAATCCTCAAATTTTGAATCAAAATCAGAAAATAGTGAAACAAATCCTCAAATTTTGAATCAAAATCCCAATATTTTCCATCAACTCCCCACATTCCAATCAAAAATAACCAAATTCTACCTAACTACTCACATTCCACAACATCACAACCAAATCCTTCACTTAAAATCCTTTTATTTCCCCAAATGCCACAAAAATCCCTCAAGTCCAACTAAAACCACTAATAAAACCCCAAACCTTCACTCACCCCAATCCCCAGACACATCCCAAAACAAAAAAAACCACCCAAACCTTTAATCAAATCCAAATCTCCAACTACACCCATTCCAATCCAAACTTTAACAGCCAAAAACCAACCTCCACATCCCATCCCCCACCTGTGTCTCCAAAAATCTTCCCACAGACTGACACACTGATTCCGGCATCAACCCTCATCCCTCGACATTCGATTTGTACAAATATTTGGATTGCGTACAAATTTCCATATTTTGACTGTGTTAACCATATTTAACTTAAAACATTTCGGACTGCGTTAACTTACTTTCGGCAGATCGTCTGACCACGTTTCCCATACCATAACATTAGATTTGTGTTAAAATTTACATTTGTGTAAATATTTGTATTCGTATATCCGAACTGTGATGACTCTTGCATATGACCTTCATAACCGTTTGCAACCTTAAGCATCACCGTTCTGCCTTCCGCCACCCCTCCCCCACATTCCAGCTCAAATCCATATGTCGCGGATCAACCGATCATTGCCACGCCGCAGCGAGTAAATAAACCTCGCGCGTTCATCCACAATATTCAATAGCGGAGCACATTTCTTCGCATCTTCCGACCCAGACAGTCAATCTGAACCGTTCAAAGCCCACGCCAAACCTCTTTCCCGGACGATTCTCTTAACCACCGTCCTGTCTTGACCGGACGATATTTCTAGAGGGAGAAGACACGCATCCGACCCCTCCACGCGATTCCCAGTCACTCCTGGGATGCCGAACGTCTCCGATTCCTAGATGGTTTCGAGACCACGGCTTTTCTATTCCTCTTGTTGGCTTTTGGCCATGGCTTTCTTTCTTTTCACTTCTTGGTTTTTGTTTTGTTGGTTGTCCCTGACTCCATTCGGAGGCTTTGACTGAATATTTAGTATCGCGACAGGTCGCTGACGATCCCAAGAGCGCATCGTCTCTCGATCTTCCCGTATTTACTAACAAAGCTCTGAAAAGCTATCGATTCGAAGCCGATTTGCTGCAAACTAAGAAAAACCTCACCTGCAAGCGTATTTGCGGGCGAGAGAGATAGTCTGGCTCGTCGGAGGCGATGACTGCATAATTTTTTGTCATGTACATGTCTCTGGATAGCGATTAAAAGGCGCTGAGCGGTGCGGAGATTGTGGCAAACGACTCGGCGGTCGCGGTGTCACGAGTCGGGCAAATCGCAAGTTTGGTACGGACAAGTCGTTGTGCATGTCACCACCATCGCTGCCGGGACACACCCACTTTTGGGGGGTTGGGGTGGTAGATGGGGGGTTGGTTGGAGATAGGGTTAGTGTGTTGTGTCACTCGAGAGACGTGGATGATGGAAAAAAGAGAAAGAGAGAGGAGGGTTTTATCATTCGGTCGTGGATCGATATATTTATGGTGGACGAGTCCACTGTTTGGTTTTGTGTTTGAGGTGGACTGGTTTGGAGGGGGAAGGGGTGGGATTTGTTCTTTTCTTGTTGAAGGGATTGGTGTGGTGCATTGTGGGTGATTTGGGTTTGATTTTGTTAGGTGTTGTATAGTGTTGGTGGGGGGTTTTAAAGGGGGTGTTTAGGGTTTGTGGAGTTTTAGATGAGTTTAATTCGGTTTTTTGGTCTTTTTAAGGTTGGGTTTTGTTGTTTTAGGCTTCTCCATCCTATTTTTCAGTTATTTTAGTCTTTTTTCCATTTATTTTAGCCTTTTCCCACCCATTTTAAGCATTTTAAACCCTATTTTTCAGTTATTTTAGCCTTATTTCCATCTATTTTAGGATCTTTTCATTTAAAAAAAAGAATTTCCACCATATTTAGACTATTATCACTCTTTAAATATCACAAGCTCCACAACTTTAACAACACCTACATAAAACCCCTATTTATTCAAAAAACTCATATCCAAACTCAACAGATCCAAAAATCAATTAAAAAAACAACCTCAATCCTCAACTCCAAACCCAACTTCAAAAAAAAAAACTCAACCTTCACTTTTCCAATTCATCTCAACTTCCTCCAATTACAAAAAAATAGGATTATTATTTCTTAAAAAAAGAGAAAAGCCCCAACTCATTAATTACAAAGAATTAATCAAAATCAAAAAAATTAAATAAAAAAAAACAAAATCATTTATCACTTACTGTCACCACCTTTACCTCATAATTCATCACAACCAAACATCCACATAATTACTACAAGGATGCACCCCTCTCCCTTTTAAAAAAAAACAAAAAAAAACAACCTTGAACCCTCATAAATTTCCCACAAGAAACTCAAAATTAAAAATTTTATTGCGGAAGTCGAGTTTTCGATCCTCGCGCCGAAAAGTGGTTTTGTGCAGACTTCGTATAGGACACAGTCTCTTTAGTCATGGATTTCTAATTTGGTTTTGTTTATCTTTTATATTTTTATAGTCGTGTTTGAATTTATTGATTTACTGTTCGGATAAGTGATGGCTCTCGACTCGATCTACTTCAACCCCGAGTCGATGAAATGTCATGATTTTGAGATTTCTCATGAAATTCATAAATTTTCATCATTTCCCCCCCACTTGGCTCATCAGCCACATGAAAGCCATGTAATAACACTCATCAACTCACACTTGTCAAGTTGCACATGAGATTAGAGCAGAAATTGTTATAATTTATACTCAGATGTGCTACCTACATGACATGTGTCACAGTCCTCCCTTAACATCAAACTGCATAATACCATAGCATCACATTACATTAAAAACCCACAATAGCACACCGTATTGATTACCGCATACCGATGTGGACACTATAAAAAATTCATAAAATTTCATCGACTCGAATCGACTCGCTAATATTTTCTTTCCCCAATTCCATTCGAGGGCTTTGACTTGTGTAAAGATTATTGACTTGTGTAAACATTTGATTAGTGTTTCTCCTCTAGAAATAATTCTCGAGAATTTTTAAGTTCCGAGGCATTTTAAGATGGAAAAACATTGAAATGTATAACTTTTAAACGTAGTGCCGTAATTCAGTTTACGACCTTAGACAAACCCACCTACCTTACCCCAAATTTATTCTTTTTACTCATTCAATGAGTTTTTATAGTTATTACTGACATTGTGGCAGGTTGCGTATGACCTTAAGCAACATCCTCCAACTCCATCAACTCCAAGACCCCAACACCGAACCTAATGCATGTAAACTACAACACCGAATAGAAATCCTTCCTCGATTTATCGATCGAAAAACACCGCAAACTCCAAGTGTAAAATTCGCATTCAAACACGTGATTAACTCATCAGATCCCAATCTCACCTGACCTTTAAGCCTTGAATAACAAGTTCAAGTGCATCTTTAACCCAAAAATGGCTTCTATTATTAAATAAATGTGATTCGAGACCAACAATAGATTTTTTTAATCATTTTTCTCTCTTCAGAGCACAGAAAACAAAGAAAAACAAGATTGGATGATGGTATTGCCTGCAACTTAGATTAGATGTGCACTCCTGCTACCATAAGTGGAAATAGGGATTGCAGAAAAGCCACTGGTGTTCATTTTCCAGGTAATGTGGGAGCTGGATGAAAAGAAACCCTTTATTCGCAGTTTAGGGTGAATTAGGTAAACTTTTGTCTCGTAATCGACAAAATAAACATCAAATTTGAATATTAAATATAAAACTGATCTACTCACGCCTTTTTTGTGTATTTATTCACATTTGACACGATTTTCGCGTCGGTTTTTCCATTTTCCCGTCTTTAAGCCTCGTTTTTAATCGTTTTTCGGCCGCGGAACCGACACCGAGCGTGCGAAGTGTTGTAAAATGAAATATTAAACGCGTTTAGAGGCCTAATTGGCGTTTTAACCGTTTGTATTAAGGTGGGAAATGCAATTTGCTTCTCCATCACCCCAGCGCTCGGATCCCGCATCATCATCACCATCCGATTTCGCAGGTAGAAATATGCACGGACTAATTAAAAATGCAAACAAAACTTGATTTACATATCGCCTTACCCCATTTTGGCAGCGCCTATAGTCATGGATCGACGGTATAATCCTACGTCGAACGAGAAGACATGTAAACGCTTAATTCCACACTCCTCGGCATCCTCAGGAGGCCATTATGGCAGCGGACGTGACGTCATCGACGTCACCCGCTCTCAAACTCCCGCGCTGCACTGAAGTCTCGTCGCGGACGAGACCGAGATTCAGCCATGATGGTTTTCAGTTGATAGCTGCTGTTTGGACGCAAATAAAAAAGGAAAAAAGAGTTTTTCCTTCCTACGAAACCGATATTCGCTCGGGAAAAAGCGTGCACTATTTACCGAGGACGACACGCCGACAAAATGGCCACGACCGCGGCGCCGACCGCAGCGCAAAGTGTTGCAGGTGAGTGGGAAAAAATGCGTTGCAAATTCAGGTGTGTTTTGGCATTAAAAGTAGGATGTGCGGGAGGCTGTTTGTGCGTGCCGTCGCATTGTCCGGTACTTTATTTCCGTGTTTTAACGCTTTTTGTGGAGAAAAACGTGTTTGAAAAGCGTCGAAACGCGGACTACTTTGTGTCAATCACCCGATTGTGGCTGCATCAAAGCGGAGTGTGAAAAAATGTAAAAAATTGTCAAAGATGTCGTTTTTTGATCGCGATTTTAATTTTTACAGTTATAAAACAACACGATGTGAGTTTGTGTTCATTTACGAGCGAATTGAGACCCCCGGGTTAACCTTGAGTGAGCGGAACGAAGGATTTTTCTATTCTACGACGATTTTTCTAATTTTTACGGATTTTTAGTTAAAATTCGTTAAATTTTGTTTACGAAATTTGTAATTACTCATTTTCTCGTGCTTTTTGTTGATAAATCTTACCAAGGTAAAGGGCTCAACTCCATCAAATCTTTAATCGAGCAGTCGCGACATCTGGTGACCGAATTTGAAACCTGAAATGCGATTTTTACCAATTTTAGGCTTAAAATTTCGTTTTTTTGGTTTTAAAAATTTTTTAAAAAAATTTTCGAAGGTTTATTAATACCTTTTTTCTTTCTAGCAGGAACAGAGTCTGGAAAAGGGATCAAAAAGCGGAAACCTGATTCAATCGGGTAAGTTTTTCAATTTCTTTATTTTTGTGTCGAAATTTTTAAAAAAATTATAAAAAAATTATAAAAAATGTACGAAAACGAACGTGTTTGTTAATCTAAATCGTGCATTTAACCTATAAAATCTTGTCTTACATCCGGTTCTTGCGGTTTGAATATTTTAGCTAATTTCAGCCATTTGTTTGCCATTTTGCATCTAAAAACGAAAAAAAAAATGAAAATTTGCGTTTAAAGCCAATTTGTTACCCACAATACGTCGGGGGATGGCGTAATGTATCGTAAAGTCGAGGGAGACACCGGGAAACGAGTTTGAGGTGACTTTTAAACGAGTTTTCCACTTCTTTTGGGCGAGGTCGCCGACGGGCGACACAAAAGTGAAATTTTTCGGTTAAACAAAATGGCCGACCGGTTTGAATTTTAGTCCCGTTTCTTCTCGCGCGATGGCGCCAGGTGTGCGCGAGGACGCGGAACGAGGCTAAACCTAGTTTAGGCCTATTTTTTTTCGTTTTTGAACGTTTTTGATCGTTTTTGCGTGAATTTTCTTACAAAACGCGTTGATTTGGTGGTATTTAGGTTGAATTTTGTATGATTTAATACCGATTGTGTGTTTGTTTTAATTTTTTTAGCAAAAAATGGACTAAATCCTTTCTTTTCCTCTTTTTTTTTTTCATTTCGTCGCTCGAAGCCTATGATTTGCTCGGAGTGTGTAATAAAATTGAAATAAAGCAATTTCCCATGTTATTAAATGGGAAAAATGACAGGGGGGAACGAAAATGATAATTTACATTTTGGTAATGAGCCGTGATTCGATAAAAATGAAGAAATTTAAAAAAAAAAAATTTTTTTAAATGAAAAATTGCTTTTAAAATGGATGAAAAAGTGCAATACCGACGTTTCGATGCTTGATTATGGGTTTGGAAATGAAAGGGTCGGTTTTTTTTTATTAGGATGGAGAGTCTGGAAATTAGGCATGGCTGAGGTCACGTGAGTTACGAGTTTTCCCAGCGAGTTTAGTAGGCCTAATTCTAGCTTTTGTTTATGGTGGTTTTGAGGGAGTGTGTTCACCTTTTTGGTTTGTGTTGGGAGTTTGAGTGAGCAATGGTGGTAATGAGTTAATTTTTATATTTTTTAAATTTTTTTGGGTGGGGTGGGGGGTTGTGGTTTTTGGTGGTTAGGAGTGATCAAAAATGGTTAAAATGTTGGTTTAAGTGATGAAAAAGTGGTTGAAAGTGATGTAAAAGTGGGTAAAATGATCAAAATAATGGTTGAAATGATTAAAATGAAGAAAAAAACAAAGTAATGATGAAACAATGACCAAAAATGATCATATTTTTGATTATTTTTTGAATGTAGCCAATAAATGGTCAATAAAGTCAAAAATGACCAAAATATCGTCATTTTTAGGACAAAATTGACCAATATATGATCAAAAAATGGTTAAAAGGATCAAATAATGACCAAAAATGATCAAAATGTTTGATTATTTTTTGATTGTAGCCAATAATTGGTCAAAAAGGCCAAAAATGACGACAAAATAAGCAAAATGATCCAAATAAACCAAAAATAATGACAACAAATGATCAAAATGATCCAAAAATGGCAAAACAATGATCAAAATAATCAAAAACTAATCAAAAAATGGTCAAAATAATCAAAAAATAGATTATAAAAGGTCAAAAAAGGCAAAAACTGATCCAAAAATAAGAAAAACAATCACTAAATCACTTAATCACACTAACACCTTAGATAATTCCAAAAATCACAAAAATTTCCCACACTATTCACAAAAAAACTACATTCAATGTCAATTGTTATACTGAATAAATAATTGTGTTGTGTTTTGTTTGTTTGTTTATTTATTTATGAATTTGCCAATTTATTTGACTCAGTCCCTCCTTTTTAAGTGAAATCCATAAAATTCTGTTAAATGTGATGTTTATTTAACAAAGATGAGTCTGTTGCTTGGAAACCATTTTTTTATTGTTATTTTATTATTTTATATTGTTGCATTTGAATCAACATGGGTGGCCATTATGGGAAAATTTTTTTAAAATTTTTTTTATTTTTTAAGGATAATTTGTTGGGAATTTGTTTTGTGGAAATTATAATTTTTTTAAATTTTTTAAATTTTTATATTTTTGAGAAAAAAATGGCTGAAAAGTGGATTCTTGATAGGTGTTTCCACTTTTCAAGTAAGAAAGGATTAGTATTCAGTGAAGGAGTTTAATTTTTTTTTTTTTTTTTTTTTAAGGAGTAAAAAATTAAAAAATGTAAAAATTTGAAAATGAATGACATTGAAGGAAACCACTACTTAAAAGTTAAAAAAATGTGATCTTTATATTTAAAATGGTGGAGTCTAATGATGGTGGAACCATGCTGAGATTGAACCACCTAAAACACTTGTTTTGTTTTGAGGAAATTAATGGTGATGAATTTTTATATTTTTCTAAATTTTTTTAAAATTTTTTATAAAAATTTCAGTAATAAAAAAATAATAAATTAAATTTGTAAAAGCAGTTAAATAAATAAAACATTGATTTTAAATAAAATAAAATTTTTTAAAAGTTACGTCTAAGATATTTAAATTAATTTCTAACTTATAAATCTCAATTTTTTTATTATAATAATTTTAGAGATAAACTTTTGTTTACCCTATTGCTTTTTGCAAGTACTGAAAGGCTTGAAATTTCTTAATTTTAGTGGGAAGTTAAAGGTTTTTGGGGGTGCAAATGCTCCTTCGTACGCCATTGGTCGGTTGCGCATCTTTCGTACAAAAGTCGATTACAGATCGAAACCAATCACCCTAAATCGACTGGAGGAAGTGAATTGGGATGATAGCAATTGAGCTAATTGGGTATAAGACCCCAACACCCCAACCCCACACACACACACCGAATCATTCCATAAAAATTCACAAAAATACACAGAAATTTCACAAAATTTCACAAAAATACACAAAATTCCAACAAAATTTCACAAATTCTAACCAAATTTCGCAAAATCTCCTGCGATTGACTGAAAAGAAGCTTTGCAACTTTTTGTAAAATTTTGTAAAATTTTGTAAATTTCTAAAACAAAATTGAAAAAAAATACTTACACGAGAAGCGCCTTAATTCCGACTGACGTGCTGCCTCGTTAACGTGTTCTGATGTCATCGAAATGCCGATTGGGGGAGTAGCCGAGGGCAGCCAACCCTGCCGCCTTCCTCGGCGCATGCCTAATAACAACATCCCCCTCTGGCTGTGTGGCTCGGCAATTGGCGCTCAGCCGCACGGTTCGCTTGTTGATTCCAAGCTCCTCCGACCGAACACGGCTCCTAGGTGCGCACAGGTGTTGCGAGCTACCGGTCACCGATACCCCGACCACGATTCATCATCTTCACAAATTTCACAAAGTTTCTGATATTTTTTCGGGACGAAGAAATTTTTTTTTTTTTTTTTTTTTTTAAATATTAAGTGGATACTGGGGGCCACGTGCAGCGAGTGATTAGTGTTGGATGTGGTGTACACCTGGAAGCAGCACCTGGCGGGAGATCGAGTCGAGCGGGTTTTTGTCCGGTTTGTCGGTGCGGGAGATGTAAAATAGCAGAACTAGTGGAACGGTGAAATGTACGCCTACGCTCCCGGTCCCCCGCATTACACTCCGCCGGCGAGTTACCTGCCGCCGAACTTGGCTCCGGCGACGGCTCAGGTGCCACTTTCGCCGCACGCGAGACGAAGGAGATTCACGTGAGTATTCGGGGTTTTAGGGGTTTCCGAGTGATGTTTTTATAAAAATCAGCAACCGCAAAAAAAATTAAATTTACAAATTTCAAGTCAATGTAAAGTCAATGTGAAAGTTATCGTTACGTTAACTTTTCTTGTTGTAAAGGTACAGTTTACATAAAAATGCCCGTTTTAACGTAAAGGGGGTTTTTATAGCGATAAAAATCGACGTTCGAATTTTCAAATTTAGGCTCTTAAAAGGTGAATTCTAAAATTTCATGTGAAATGTATTTTAGACTTTGAAAAGTGATGAATTTTGAATTCTATCTGGTGAATTTCTGTAAGGGTTGTACAGGTTGGGTAAGTAGTTGGAAGCCGTCGAAGTGTTGACGAAAACTAGGGTTGTTGGGTTGGATTTTGTTTGTGGCTACTGTTTGGGTTGGATGTGTGATTGAGTTGAATTGTGACCTCGTTGCATGAATTATGGTTTGTTGGTGGGTGGTTTTGATGGGTTTAAAGGGGTGGTGTGGGGGTGTTGGGTTTTTCTTTTTTTTCCTTTTTTTTTTCTTTTTTTTTTTTTTTGGTAGGTGTTTGAGTTTTGAGGGTTTTTGGATTTTGTTGTTTGGTTTGTGGGGAAGTGGGTTTGGGGATTGGGTTTTGGTAATTTGGTTGGTTTTGTTGTTTGTAACACAAATGTTTGATGTATTTGTTCTTTGTAACACAAATGTTTGATGTTTTTGTTGTTTGTAACACAAATGTTTGATGTTTTTGTTGTTTGTAACACAAATGTTTGATGTTTTTGTTGTTTAAGATCACAATTTGGACAATTCAGCTCATTTATGTTCAATATTTAGACAATTTTTCTCATTTCTGACCACAATTTGGTCTCGTTTTTACATTTAACATCAACATTCTTCGAGTTTTACCAGTTTTTAACCAAACATCAATAAACCATAACAACAAACCCAAAACAATGCCCTCCAAGAGTTCAAACCAAACTTTACAACATCAAAACACAAAAAAAATTTCAAAAAACCAAAATTAAACTTTTTAAAACTCCATTTTTCCTCAAAGGTGTCTGATATACGTGCTTGTATATAATTAGTGATTGCTATCCCTATAATTAGTGGCTCTTTGTGCCTGATAGTCTCCATGAATTCCCTGCACTCTGATTTATGGCCACTTTTCAATGAGCTCTATGGGCCTGGCTCACTGCACTTTTACACTTTACTGTGGGAAAATAATCATTCAATCTCTTTACACTGCTTTGCAGGTGTTTCCAATTAAAAGGGTCACTAATTCAAACTTAATTTGTATTATTTAATTAAAAAATTTTTTAAAAAGTTTGAAAAATTTGAAAAAATTTGAAAAAAAATCAATTTTTTTTGATTTTTTTGATTTTTTTTGATTTTTTAACCCTTTTGCAAGCTCAATCACGACCTGACATGAAACTGACTTTTTAATTGCATCTATAACCTGAATTTGTCTATAGATTGATGGCCTGTAACAAGTAGTGATTTTTTTCGAATTCGTTTTATGCATTTTAATGAGTTTTTGCATTAAGTGCGTTCGAAGTGTGGAAGTTGTTTTTTGTGTTTTGCGAATTCAGAAGTGAGGTATAACCTGTCATACATGCAAAACAAGCTTCGGGTTTTGCGGAGACGAGCGGAAAGAAGTCTTGGACGATTTTTGGATTATTCGATTCTGTGATTCTTTAAAGTTTTCAAAGTTTCGGTAGAATAGGCCGTACCGAGAAAGCTAGCAATTGTAAAAAATGTCAGACGGTTATTGTTGATGACCGTGAATGTGCTCGAAAACGCTCTTCTGAGCACACGAAAGATATTCTTGCCGAACAAGCCCAGGTAAAAAAGTTCCATTGAATTCTATAGACCTTTAATGTAATTCAATGGCATTAAGCCTAATTCTACAGTAATCTATAGAATTTTTTTACCTGGGAGAGTTTAGCGCTGGATTGGTCTTCCAGTACACTTGTGTATCCAAGTGTTTTTGGTCACATGCCAAGTGGTGTAAAGGTCAATTTTGGCTTACCAAAATGGCTGCCTTTCGCAGTACGAACGCTTTAATTAGGATAATCCGTCGATTATTCTAGTGAGAAAGTGATCGGTGGGTCAAATCTAACTAAATCCACGAACCGGGTTCTCGAAACTCGATTGGCGTTTGGATGTAGATCCAAAGTGACTAGAAAATGAAATTTGATTTTGTCATTCCATATTTGTTGTGGATCATTGAATTGAACAAGATGGATTATCAGATCAGTTACGCACGCACTTCTCATAAATTTGCTCAATGAGTTTCTGTTTGATTGAAATTGAGTGTAAAACAATGTTAACGAGCGCGGGAATGTGCAGGAGTGCCGATCTTCGTTTAGACAAAAACCAATAGTAAATACATGACAGCACCATCTTGGATCAACGTGCAAAAGTCAAATTTGGAGACTTTTATTACAAAAATCAAGATGGCAGCAACCTGCGCATGCGCAAATTGCTAAAACTCAATTTTTTACTTTCGGTGATTTATCGAAAGAAATTTTTTGTTCGCACATTGAGATGCCATCTTTTTTTTTTTTGGATTTTGAAAATTTGTGGTTGTGAGTTGCGATCTAATGATGCAAATTGTTTATAAGCTTATTTACGGGAAATCCGGGATGGTCATCATTTTTCTTTTGTAGTTGACTGACGTATGGGCCAAAGTGGTTTGGTAGTGTTTTATTCGGTAATAGACCCGATGGGGAAAAAAATTTTCACCCTTGAGCATACTCGTTGCGATGCATTTTAAAAATATTTCGTCATCGTGTATTTATTTATTTAGATTTTATTTGATTTTTTTTTTTCGATCGTGGGATTGTGTTTTCATTGTTTCTGAGGTTTTTGATCTTGAGGAGGGGTGGATTAGGGGTTTTAAAGGGGCTGTGGTGGGAAATTGAGGGTTTTTTGGGGTGTTTTTTGGTCAAATTGTAATTTTTTAGGCAGAATTTTGCAACTTTTGATCAATTTTTGCATTTTGTGGTCAAATTTTTGCATTTTTTTGGTCAAATTTTTATATTTCTTAGTCAAATTTTACATTTTTAGGCAAAATTTTGCATTTTTTTGCTCAAAAAGGATGAAAATAGGCCTAATTCCAATTATTTATTATTGAAAATTGTCTGATTTAACCCTAATACCAGACACAGACCACATTTTTAAGCCTAACAACTTGTTTTTCAACAATTCTTTCCTCTAATCCTAAAAAACCTTCAATTTTGTCATTTTTCATTAAAAAAACACCAAAACTTTAATTTTCATCCCCAAAACCCCTGAAACCCACCACTTAAACTCAATTAAAACTCAACTTTGAGCAAAAATTCAACTTCCTCACATCCTTTTCCCTTTATTGTTTATTCCCTTATAATTTAGCCAGTTTGAAACTTCATGATCACTGAAAAGACATAAATTCAACTTAGTTTGCACTGGGGAATACAAAACCGAGTTAGAATAATTTACTGTCATGAGTTAGGCCTATTTAAATGTAAAAACTCTTATTGAATGGTAAAACGGAAATGGGTGTTACAGGCTTATTGGATATGCGTGTAATTTATTTTTATACAATAAAGGGGTTGAAGAAAAAAAAATTTTTTTGAAAAAAATTGAAAAATTGAAAAATCATTTCCGGTCCACGAGTTGAAGGGCAGTTTGTTAATGAGGTTGGTGATTGGTGATGTAATATCGATTATAAAATTTTTTGAGGGTTAGATAGACCGATAGTTCAAATTTAGAAAAGTTTTCAGACATATTGAACATCTTAAATCTGTTTAGTTTTTGATTTTATCTTGTTTTGTTCAAAAGTTATGGTCGAAAAGGTAAAATCCTGTTTTACGTTCTTCCATCTTAAAATGTCTTAGAACTTAAAAATTCTGGGAATTCTCAAGAAATGCTAAGTCAATACCTCCAAATGCAGTCGGAGACAACCAATGGAACAAAAACCAAAAAGTGAAAGAAAAGAAATTTTCATTTTTCTCGAGAAATTGTCGAGGAGAAACGAAACGCGTAAGTTTTATCGAGAAACGACGGATTAGATTAATAGGGGAAGAAAAGGCAGATGTGGAAAAGACAATTAGGATGTGGGGGATAGAAAAGAGGGAGATTAAGATCTGAAAAATGTTGATGAATTTTTTAAAGGTTTATTTGAATGGGCGATGGAAGAATGTTGTCTTTGTGCGTTTGCAAGTGGAATGTTTGCCAAGTCTATTACCATGATGACTCCATATGTCATGTCAGTGGACGTTAGTACCTGGTTCACACAGTCCCCACTTTTCGTTCCCAACCTATTGCAAAATGCAGGAGGAAATGGACTTGAGAATTTTTTTTTTTTTTTTTGAAGAATGAAATTTTTTTCTGAATTTGAATTTTTTTTAATGGGATTTTAAATTTATAGTTGACCTGTTTTCGGTTTTTTTTGGGTTTTTTTTTTGTGGGGGTTGGGTTTTGGGGGTTGGAAAGGGTTTGTTTAGTGTGGGAATTTGGGGTTGGAGTAGGTCTAGTTTGAATTTTTTGGTTTTTGCTTTGAATATTAAGTTTTGTGGATAAAATTAGGCTCTATGAGTGGGGATTTAGGGGTTATGAGTAAAATTTAGGAATTCCTGACTGGAAAAATACAAATTTCTCACTTTTTATTAATAAAATAAGCCTATTTTTGTTAATTTGAACATTTTTCCAATTCCAATTGAAAAATAGGCCTAATTTTGACACTGTTTGAATCAAATCACAATACAAAATTTTCAATAATTTCATCACCCCCCCAACACTCCTAATTCCCATTTTAACTCATAAAACTCTTGTAATTCACCAAAAAACAAATTTCCTCTGTAAAAAACAAGAAAACAGCCTTAAGTATGACACATAAACGACAACTCGAAATTAAACTAGCAAGTCCAGATCATATCATGGAAATTACGACCGAGACAGTCACGTGGTCCTTCACTTTGAATCCTTTTTCAATGAGTTTTGTCATGTATTCAGTCACGTTTTTTGACCCTGGATTTACTGGACTTCGAACAAAGTGAATCCATAAATTGAAATTGCAATTTGATACTTTATAAACATTTATTTATAAAAAAATTAAATTAAAAAAAATTTAGTAATTTTTTTTTCGTTATAAATTTTTATTTGTAAAAATTGAAGAAAAATCAAAATTTGAAAGAAATTTGCAGAAATTCAAGAAAAAAAGTTAGAAAAATTTAAGAAACTACGAAGTCTCGTAGGTTAACGCGATTAAATTTTGTGTATTGAGTATTGAGTATTTGGTCAAACGCAAATTGAAAATTATAAAAGATGGCCGTGGGTATTGTATGAATAATTGAGATTCGTGTTTGGGAACAATTGGGCGTAGAACACGCAGAAATATGATTTAATGGATTAACTATTAGTTGCTACTGTGATGGCATATTTTGAATGGATTTTTCAGGATTTATTGGGTTAAAGTGGAATAATAAAGAAAACATCTGCTGGTAATGAGTAAATAGAATAAATATGGGGTTGGGTTTCCTGGGTTGTTGGGTTTGATGTTTTTTTTGGAGTGTGGGGAGGGTAGGGGTTGGGTTTGTGGGGGTTTTGTGTTTTTGAGGGGTGGGTTGGAAGGGGGAGAGGGAGAAGTGCAGGTGGAGTGAAAAGGTGGTTGGTTTTGGGGCTTAAAAAAGGGGGGAAGTGTAAAATGGGGGTTTGAAGGTTTGAAAGTGGGTGAAAAGGTGAAAAGATTGTGGGGAATGGAAGGAACAGGTGGAAATAAAGAAAATTTGGTAATAAAAGTGAAAAATGGAGGTTTGTAGAGACAATTAGTGGAAAGAAGGGGGGCAAGGGCTAAATAATATGGGGTAAAGTGCAATTTTTGCTCAAAAAAGAAGGAAAGGGGTAAAAGATGGCATATTTAGGTAAATATGGGGTAAAGGGACCATAATATGAAAAATTAAGGCTGAAAATGGTGGGAAAAGTGGAAAATTGATGTAAAAATAGGGTAATAGGTGCAAATTATAATTATTTCAAAATCTTTAATCAAAATTGTTAAAAAGTTGCAACATGACCTTAAAAAAGAGAGAAAAACTGTCTAATGACTCCACTATCAGCAATGTTCTAGAAAAATCACAGAAAAACAAATATTGGCTTAAAACATCTGAAGCGAAGAAAAAGACGGAATCCTCAAGCATGGCTTCATTTGTATCAGCCATTTTGATTTTTTTGCAGTTTTTTGACTGATTTCTGTAAATTTTTACAGATTTTCTAGTTTTACTTCAAAATTTTTGAATAAAAATAATAATTTCTGCAAAAAAAGGCAAATTTTGGTAATTTCGGCAATAAATTTACAGATTTTTATTTTTGTTTTGAAATTTTGCAAATTATTTGCAAAAACTGCACCTTTTTTTTTTTTTTTTTTTTTTTTACAAAAATTGTGCAATTATTTTTTGCTGCGACATTTTACTAGTATTTATCGCACGTATTTTTGTTGTTGCTTATTTTGATGCAAATTGTAATTAGTCGACTAAAGCTCCGATGCCATTAAGAGCATTAGTCGAAATGAAGATGGCGGCGGGCCATTAATATTGGATGTACTCGACGAGATGGCAATTAAAGAAGTGGTGAGTGTATCAGACCAAAGACCATTACGTAATGAAAGGAATGAAGTTTGGATCCCCCAAGATTTGGCGTTTTGCTGGACCAATCCCTGTATGACAGGCGAGCGGCCATTCAGGGTGGGATTACACATGAAAAGTTTATTGGTTTGGAGGTGGTGGATTGGGGTTGCCATGGGGATGGTGTGGGGGTGAATTTGAGGGTTTTATTGTGATTTTTTTTTGTTTGGTTGGGGGAAGGGGGTTGGGTTTTGAGAGGGGGTGGGGAATTAAGTGTGATTGCTAAGATTTTGGTGGAATATTGTGAAAGATTTGAAATTTTGGTGGAAATTTGCGATAATTTAGAAATTTTGTGTTTGAAAAATGCAATGTTTTGTTGAAAAAAGGCAAATTTTGGTCGCAAATTGCAAAATATGGAATAAAAATTGTGAAAATTGCAAATTTTTTTCTTGAAAATTGTAAAATTGTTGCAGAATTTCGAAATAATGCCAAGTTAAGTTGCAGAATTGCGAAAAATTGCAATATTTTGGTGCAAGAGTGCAACAAATAGTTCCAAAATTTTCAAATTTTGTTGCAAAAATAAAAAATTATGTTGAAAAATTACATAAATATTTCGCAACATTGCGAAAATTGCAAAATTTTGATGTATAATTGCGAAAACTTGATTAATTTTTGAAAAACTGCGAAAAACCGCAAAACTTGCAAATATACAAATTTTGCAATTTTTACTTCCAATTTCCAAAATCCCTTTTTAAAAAACACCAAAATCATCACACCCAACCCACCCACTTATACCCACCCCTTCAGGCTCAAATCCCCCCCCAAAAAATAATTTAAAAAAAAAAAAATCAAAATTTTTTCCACCAAAATTTATTCGACTCCAACGAGTTATGTTGCGAATTCTATGTAAATAAACCAACTCCCTCTGACAAATTTTATGATACCATAACTAATTTAAATTTCATGAAAGCTGTAACTTGAGTTCTAAGGTGGAAAAAATTACGAGTTTTTGAAATTACAAAAAAAAAAAAAAAAAAAAAATCCGAAAAATTTTTTTTTTTAAAAAGTGGTCTTGTTAAGTGAGGGGAAAGTGATGTGCATGCAAAGAGTAGTGCTTTGCCTCGTTAGTTGGCAACCTGCAGTTCATTAGTTTTCAATCGAAATCCCAGAAGAAAACAATTCATCTAACGAAGACTCAGAACTACTTGCGCATATTGAGCGAAGCAAAATGAGCCGGTTGCTGCTTTAATGGACTTTGCAATTTAATTGTGGTATTAAATGATGGAATTTGGGGGTAGGGGTGAGGGTGGGGGTGGGGGGAGGTGTGGAAAGGGGAAATTGGTTGGGGGTTGATGAGAAATTAGGGATTTTTGTTGATTTTGATGAAAAAATGGAGGATTTGGTTGGGGTTTGGTGAGGGAAATTTTAGTAGTTTGGTGACAAAATTGAAAATTCTATTAAAATTTGATGGAAAAATAGAAGTTTAACAAGAATTTGATGGATAAAATAGAAATTTAGAAAGAATTTGATGAAAAAACTTCAAATCTCATTGGGATTTGATGAAAAAATTTGATATTTTAATAGAATTTGATGAAAAAACCTGAAATTTTAACAGAATTTGATGAAAAAACCTGAAATTTTAATAGAATTTGATGACAAACTTCAAACATTATGGGAAAAAACTTCAAAATTGTAGAATTTGATGAAAAAATCTAGAAATTCTAGTGGAATATAATGAAACTCAAAATCCCACTAAAATTTAATGAGAAAACTAGAACTTTTATTACAGTCTAATCACTCATGAGCAAAATTACACACTAAAACTAAATTAATCTTAAAAAATAATTACAACTTGCTATAAAAACCTTACAAAACAAACTAAAAAATTAATTAAAACTTGATCAATTAAGATAAAAACAACTTCAACTTCCAACAACCCTAAAGTTATAGGTTAACAACATAAACTTCAAATTATTCACAAAAACCAATTTTTAAAAAAAATCCAAAACTAGGTTTACCTGACACATCAATTTATAACATTTCAATCTTTCAAAATCAATCTGAAATCAACCAAAAATGGCAGCCATGACACAAATTTTAGTAACTTGATTAAGTAATTTAAGTAAAAAATTAATTTGAAACTTAGAGACTTTGATCGGAGTAAACGGAACTGAAATTCAAAACAAAATTTTTAAAAATAAAAAATGGTTGAATCAATGTTGATTTTTGGTTGAATAATTTACCCGGCTAAAAAAATCTGCAAAATTTTTGTATAAAAATAGTAATTTAAGCAAAAAAGTGTAAATTTTGGTTATTTGTGCAGTTAATTTTCAGATTTTTATTTTTGTTTTGAAATTTAGTGACTATATGGAAATGTTGCAATTTTTTTAACTAAATTTTATAGTTTCTGTATAAGTGGCCAAATAACTATAATTGTTTGGAAAAAAACTGCACTTTTATTTACAAAATTGTGCAATTGCTGGGTGTAGACAAATTACAAAGGCAAATGAACTGAATTGCGTAAATTTTACGATCTTTGTGAACTACACGCTAGAATTTTTTCATTTTATTTAAAGTAAATTTGATTTTTAAAGAAAAATAAAAAAAACTTTTCACAAATCAAAATTTTTACACAATTCAAATATTTACACAAATCAATACCTGAATACAAAATCGGAGACAAACTACTCTCTCATTTCTCACCTGTTTGTATTTATCGAGACAAGAAAAATATTTGGTCAGTTTCTCGAGAATTCTCGGGAATTTTCGAGAAATCTATAAAAACGTGAGATTTGAAATGAAAAATGTATTAAATTGATTAAACGTGAGTAAATAATTACATTTAGGAATTACTAAAGTGATAAAATGCAATTTATTCAAATAATACTGATTAAGATCAAAAATTAAGGGAAAACATATTTTTTCCTTATTTAAACTAAATGAATTTCAGCGCTACGTTTAAGAGAAAAGCGCCATTTTCTAAAGATGGCACTTTTTTCTAAGGATTTTACGATCGAAAAACATTCAAAAGTTGTAATTTCAACGTTCTTCCATCTTAAAATGCCTTAGAACTTAAAAATTCTCAAGAAATAGCTAAAAATTTGTCGAGGAGGAACGCCAGAGACAACCAACGGAACAAAAACCAAGAAGTGAAAGAAAAGAATGCCAAAGACCGATCAGAAGACAAACGCAACAACGAACTGCGCACACTTTACGATCTTCGCAAACCGCTCGCCCGAATTTTTCATTTTATCTAAAGTGAATTTGATTATGAAAGTTGGGAGTAATAAGTAAGAAAAGTGGCGCAGACGTAATTTTCAACTTATTAATGTTGAGTGCTTGGTGAGAATAGATGTCAGCTGTTGTAGGAGCAAAAGAAAATTCGACGTTTTATTTTAGTGCTTTGCTCTACTCTTATACCATCTAATCCGAGGAAGAGAGAGGGGAAGAAAATGCTTCCCAAAGTATAATAATGTGCTCATAAAAAAGCCCTTTTCTCTCTTCTGCCAAACAAAGCATAAAAAAGGCATAAAAATGTGCAGCACAAAACAGCCGAAAACCCCTCAACACAACAGGAAAAAAAGTTAAACCTTTTTCTATTTACTTGCATTTTCACTTGCAATACTCCCCCCTTATGGTCAGATGATTATAATTGGGAAATAAAATGTTTTGTATAAATACATTTTAGTCTTGTTTATAGTGAAAATCAATGGGTGTTTCCATTTTTGGATGTTTTTTTTATTTTTTTTCGATTTATGTAAACAAGTTGAGTGTGTAATTACATTTTGACTGGTAAAATGTGCTGGGGAATGAATTTTTAATTTTTTTTTATATAAAAGTAGCCATTTTTTTTTAGTTTTAGGGTTGCTACTGAGCCTTTAAAGGTTTTATTTTTGTTTTAATTGGTGGGAAAAGGTTTTTTATTGTTTTTATGGGCAAAAAGGTGGTGTTTAATTGAATAGTTATGGGAGTTTTGAACTTAGAAGTGAATTTGATGCTTTGTTGTTATGGTTTTGGATTAAAGTGTGGTTATGTTTTTTTTAAGGTGATTTTGAGTCCTTTTTTTTTTTAGACTTATAAGAGTGGATATTTTAATGGTGCACTGGTGCACTAATAGAGAACAATGTGTATGAAATTTTTGTTATAATGAGATCAATTATAAAGGATTATATTACGCCTAGGATAATGAGATTTTTGTTTTAACGAAGTTCAACCTTTTAGGCTTCCATCGAAATGTTGGATTAAACTTTGGTTCTTATTAGTGCACGGGTGCACTATTGCAGTGTGAATAAGTATCAACCCTGTACTATTATTATTATTATCATTATTATTATTATTATTAGAAAACAATTTCCACATCCTCGCACACTTTTAGACGTTTACGAAACCATTTTTTCATAGTACACTCGCGCACTAATAGAGAATTTAAAGAAATAAACTAAAAAAGTGGAAATTCTTCGCGCACACAACAACTCTTTGAGAGCCAAGCTCACACTGATTTACAATACTGTTCTCTTTTAGTACACGGGTGTACTATTAGACCCCAATCGTTAGGAAACCCGTATTTTATAAATAGAATAATTTTCTCGGGTAAATATGACGTCATTAAGGTGGATCCCTCTTTTTTTATATCTTTCAACTAGATCGGACGAGGAGGACAGTCAAGGTAGCAAATATTCTCGTCTCGATGAAGAAGCCGTTCAAGACAAGGAGAGATTTGCCAGGTAAGAAGAGGTCTCCGAATACACCATTGGTTTTCAAATAATTTTTTATTACAAAATTTTTTTTTTAGAAGTGTGTAATAAAAAACTCATGTCATTGAATTTCTCATTTTAATCATAGTGTTGTGTGTTAATTGAATTTTTATTTGTCTGCTTTTTTCTTTCAGTTTTACAACTTAATTTGATTTTATCAAAAAAATTATTTTCTTTTTTTTTGGTTTTATATCTGGAAATTGTAATTGGATTTATGGGTTGGTTCAGTTTTTATTTCTATAATTTAAAAAAAGAGAAATGTTGCACTTTTTTTCAGTTTTTTGCATTAATTTGCATAAATTTGCATAATTTTAAGGTGTCACTGCAAATTTAGTGTAGAAAATGTATTAATTTTGCACATCACTTTCACATATTTGGTAAAATGGAGATTTTTACATTGAAAATTTCACATTTGCCTCCTCAATTATGTACACATGCTTAATTTTTTCTTTTTTCTTTCTTTCTTGTTCACCCCCTATGATGCTCTCCAGCACGTGAGTAGAGAGAAATTTTTCCACTCCTTAGCATGACCGAGAAGAAAAATTATTTTGTTTTATAAAAAAAATTAAAAAAATGAATTATTTAAATTTTTTTAAAAATTTTTAAAAAAATGCATGTAATTAATTAAATTTTAAGTTAAATGTGGCAAATGTTGCACCGCACATTTAGTGCATGTTTTATGGATTAGTGTGGCTGCTTAGGATTTGCCTTTTCTTTTCTAGTTTTTCTAAAATTTAGTTTTCTAAAATTTGATTTTAAATTTTTTTTTTATTATTTTCTGGTTGGGGGAGAGGGAAATGCTGGATCAGTGGAAATGGGGAATGTAGGATCAATGAAGAAAACCTTCTTTACCACTTTGGTGTAATGAGTGTTGAAAGCAAGACCCCAAAAAGTGTTATGAATGATTCAAACCTGAAAATGGGATATGGAGTATACAGTGTGTGTGGAAAAAAGATTTTCACTTATATTGAAGGGAAATGTAATTAAAGAAGGTTGGGGGTAGAAATATTGCAGTTTTTCATGCCATTATTGGTTTTTTTGTAGTGGGGGATGTTTGTTTTGATTGTGGAGGAGTTTAGAATTTGTTGGTTTTTGGAAGTTAGAGGTGTTTTTGGATCATCAGAGGATGGAGTAATAGTTGGTGAAGAGTATGAGGTTCTAGGTTTTTTTTTTATATAGAAATATGGAGGTTTTTGATGCCATTATTGGTTTTTGAGCGGCTTTTTTGTAATGGGGAATGTTTGTTTTGGTTGTAGTATTATTTAAATTTTTTTGATTTTTGAATGTTGGAGGTGTTTCTGGATCCTCAGAGGATGTTCTTTAAGTTGCTCAAAAGTATAGGATTCTAAGTTATTTTAATTTAGAAATATTGCTGTTTTTGATCCCATTATTGGTTTTTGAGCGGCTTTTTTTGTATTGGGGAATGTTTGTTTTGATTGTGGAGTTTAGATTATGTTGATTTTTGAAAGTTAGAGGTGTTTCTGAATCCTCTGAGTCTTTTTATTTTATTCTTTGATAAAAGTTTTTTTTAGTTAAATTGTAGCGGATTTAATTTTTTGTGAGTGTTTGCAGGTTGGGGGTAAAAATATATTGCAATTTTAGAAACCATTATTGTTTTTCAAGTGTTCAAAATGAGATTTTGCACTTTTTCCATTGTGGGAAAGAGAAAAAAAGGAGATGGAGGTTGACATTTGAATGGGCAGTTGTGAAAACTGATCTTTAAAGTCCATTTTGTGTTTGTGTTTGGTAAACCGAGAATCCCTTTAGAATAAGAGTTGAGTGAACTGAAACAATGATTAAAATAGTAGCAAAAATGAAAATAAACAAAAATAAAAAAGTCGTCAACAATTCCAAGTAGCATTAATTTTTGGCTGAAACAATTTTAATTGAAAATGAACGTGAATTCAACGTCAAACCAACGTTCAGTCGACTTTGTTGGGCGTTCCAACAAAGGTGATGTGGTAAATGCATTTTTATGAATAAATTAATGCAGTTTAAGTCGCCGAACGACGTTTTTTCAACGTTGATTTTTCAACCCATTTTGTTGTTTGGGACAAAGCGCTAACGATATTTTCCCATGACTGAGAACTCGACATAATAAGGGTCGCCAATGATAATAAGGGAGCCAGTAATGTTTGTATGTCGAGTTTTGCTGTTATTGAATGGGTCTCATCATTTGCGCTAATGTCCGCGCCAAGTTGGGGCTAGTTATGGATGTAATTAAAGGGAAGCCCACAATCAGGGGGTGCTCAGGTAGAGCGTCTGCTCACTATGGCTCAATGGGGAGTCATCTATTGATTGCCTGATGACTCGGATCTTCACTTGGCTTCACTGACCACATGCTACCAAATCAATACCCAGTCTTATTAAATCATAATCCCATGATTTCCAACAATATTGCTTCTGGGTTTCTTTTTTACCGGGTTTTTGTGGGTGATGTATGGAGGTAATGGTGTGTCTATGGAAGTTAGGGTTAAAGAGGAGTTTGTTTTGGTGTGTTTTGAGGGTTTTTTTAAAGTTTTTGTTGATTGTGTAAGGTTGGAGGGTTTTGTTGAGGGTTTGGGTTTGAGTAAAATGGTGGTGAGGGTCTGAGTGGAGGGGAGGGGGGTGTGATTATTGATTTTGTGAGTTGATTGTGATGCCATTATGGTAATTGTTGGTTATTGAGTTGGCAAGTGTCTTGGTTTTTGAATGGGTTGTTGATTTTGATGGGTTTTTGTTAAGTTGGAGTAGGAAAAGTGATTAATAAGTGATGGCAATGATTAAAAGTAATCAAAATGGCTGATATGTGGTAAATATGATCAAAATGTATTGATGAATGTTCAATAAATGATGGAAATGATCAAAAACAATCAAATAAATGTTGAAAATGATCAAAAACAATCAAATAAATGTTGAAAATGATCAAATATTATCAAAAATCATAAAATCAATCAATTATATAATGAAAATGATCAAAAATCATTTTAAAATGGTCAGAAAATGATCAAAATCACAACTAATCAAACTTTGATCAAATTATCAAAACCCTACCACTTTATTAATCACTTCTAAACTCAAAACTCATAAAAAACCAAATAACTTACAAGGACCACAGGTGATATATGCCCCAAACACCCAACACTTGGGGGGTCCTTCAACTGACTGACCATTAGGCCACTCAGACTGAAAAAAAATTTTTTTTCCTCCCAACTAATTAAAGCCCCAATGCTAGAAATGTAACAAATGTATCTTTGTTTTGAGTTGTTGCGGCCATATTTGAAAACAGATGTCGCCAATGAGAAAAACGTTAGGGGAAGAGAAATTTCTCAAATTTTTCGACTCGGAATACAAAGTGCACACTTGTCGACTAAATGTGTCGTCTGATGGCGGATTCGACTGATAAATTGCAGTTGCAGATGCTACAGAAGCCAAGTTTTTCCTTTTTCATGATTAATGACGTTTTGCTTGGATTTTTAACATGGCCGCTCACAAACACCTGGCGTTTGATGACAAATTTGAAAGTGGCCATAAATTAAGTGATTCATCGCAGTAATGATGGCAATTAATACAATAGAAATGAATGTGATCGATGGTGCGGTTCTTATTGGCTTTTTAATACATTGTATAAAATACTTTACAAAATAGTTTTTTCAAAATACTTTTTTCAAAATACTTTTTTCAAAATACTTTTTTCAAAATACTTTTTTCAAAATACTTTTTTCAAAATACTTTTACAAAATACTTTTTTTCAAAATACTTAATGAAAATCGTCGATTTCAGACGACCATGTGAATTTTGTACACCGGAAAGCTCAAGATTTACAAATTTACGAAAAGTAAGATGTTGACGTAGGAATGTTAAAATTATTTTGAAATTAATTTCTATTTTAATAAGTAGAAGTGTGGAATGTAAATCCACTCCCTCAAAGTCATTGTTGCAAAATGTCCAAAGTTAAGTCCTTTCTACAATCAAAATTACAAAATGTTAGATGGAAATGAACAAGGGATTTTCAAAGGTCAAATATTGTTTTCTGAAAAATTTTATAAGTTCTGACTGGGGATTTTCAAGGGTAACAATTAGTTGTAAAGAAGGTAATTTACTTGTACAGTGGGCTTGATTATATTGGGCAATTGACTGTCAGTCTCTCAGGGAGGAGAGATAAACATGGAGATGCCCTCCAATGATAGCAGGTGTCCAAAAATGCCAGGATGTAGTGGCCATTTTGTTTGATCACTGTTAACATGGTACCCTATGGGAGTTAATCACATTTCTTTCAACTGGAACATCATTTGAAACAATTTTGAAATGAAATTTATACAAAATTTTCTCAATTTAAAAAAAAAATTCTAAAAACTATCATTTAGGATATAAAATATTTTTTCTCAATTTTGATCAAAAATATTATCAAATAATGTTCCAGGTGAAAGAAATGTGATCAACAAAAATGAATGCTACATCCGGGCATTTTTTGGAGGTCTCTCAGAAGTGTTTAGACTTTAGAGAGATATGTTGGGCCATTTATTATCAGTAGAAGGAAAATTTTGCTGCTTTACAACCTATCCGGAATTTTTAGACGGTTAATCCGATAAAAAAAATTTAAATTGTATTTTGAAAAAGTATTTTGAAAAAGTATTTTCCAAACTTGAAAATAATAGAAAAAAGTATTTTGAAAATACTGAAATACAATCGCACTACGACGTGTCCGGCTTTTAGGAAACGAGGTAAAACGTAGCGTTTTTTGTCGCATTTGCTCAGCCGCAGATCCAAAATGGCGGCTTGTTTGGTCCAGTGGAAGCCTGGGACTATTGGAGATGGCAAAAATGGCCCATGGGAGTGAGAAAAGTGCAACCCAGGGCACATCAACCATAAAAGTGGCCTCACGCACACATGAGGACCAATGGTTTATGCCTTTGATGTGGTCACTGGGGTTGGTCAAGTGAGTAAAGTCGGTTGGATTTTTTTTTTTTTTTTTTTTATGGAGTTGGAGTTTGTTTGGTTTGAAGAATTAATTTTTTTTCTTTTGTGTTTGATTTGAAGAAGTGATGAGATCTGAAGTAAATGTTGGGTACTGACAGGTTAATTAGAAATTTTTTTTTAATTTTGAGATCAAAGTTGTCAAGCTGAGGCAGTTGTAATCAGATTAAAAGGTTTTTGTGGAATTTTTGATTTGGTTCTGGACTGATGGGATAAAAGTGTAATTTTGTGGGTTTTTTCTGATTTTTTTGGGTGGAAGTTGATTAGTTTTTGATGGTTATTGGTGATTTTTGATCAGTTTTTGATGTTTTGGTTATGGGGTTTGTGATTTTTGATTGTTATTGGTGATGTTTATTGTTTTCATTATTTTATGATCAATTTTAATGTGTTTGGTTAGTTGTTGGTGATTTTTGATACCTTTTTGTTGATTTCTGATTAGTATTTGGTGATTTTAATCATTTTTGGTCAATTTTTGATGGATTTTGATAGTTTTTGTTTCATTTTTGTGATTTTCCTTTTCTTTTGATGACTTTTTATTAATTTTTGATCATTTTGATCAATTTGCAGTTATTAACTCATCCATTGCTGACTTCAAATCACTTTTGATCATTTGTGACTTACATGACATTAATAATCACACAACAACAGTCAATAACAACTAATTTTTGATGATTTCAGTCATTTTCAGGTCAAGTTTTGATGATTTCAGTCATTTTTAGGTCAATTTATAATGATTTTAGTCACTTATAGCTCAATTTTGATTATTTCAGTCATTTTCAGATCAATTTTTGATGATTTTAGTCACTTTTAGATCATTTTTGTTATATTTTAAATAATTTTCCTTGACTTTCTATGATTTCTAACCAAATTCTAATCATTCAACTGAATTTTGATTTTTTTTCACTTACACAACAGTAATAACTACACAACAACAACATTTACCTCAAAACCAACACAAAAAAAACCATCAAAAACAATAAAAAATATAAAATGAATAAAATGATCAATTTTCCTTACCTGTGGGTGTTTCGTGCAAATACTAATTGTAGATGAGTCAGTGAAATAAATTGGTGGATTTTTATCTCAAATCTTAAGATACGTGGGAGGAGACAAATTATATACGAGAAGAATTATGGCTCATAAATTATATTTTATTTCTTTGTTTTTAGTTTATTCTTTGATTTCTGTTTTGATGTTTAAATTTGTTTTTTTTTTGTTTTTGTGAGAAATGAATTTTATTAATTTTTTTTTTTTTTTTTTTTTTGTAGGGAGAATCATAGTGAAATTGAAAGGAGACGAAGGAATAAAATGACAGCTTACATCACTGAATTATCCGATATGGTGCCAACTTGCAGCGCTCTGGCTAGGAAACCTGATAAACTGACCATTTTGAGAATGGCGGTTGCACATATGAAATCATTGCGAGGTAATATCTATATTTTTGTGCGGGAATTGGTTTTTTGGATTTGATGATGTTTTGGTGATTTTTGATATTTTTGATTGTTTTTTGTTACTTTGGTGAGTTTTGATCTGTTGGTGAGTTTCTGATGATTTGTGGTTTGGTTTTTGATGATTTTGATCAGTTTTTGGTGATTTTTGATCAGTTTTTAGAGTTTTTGCTGATTTTTGATGTTTTTGTTAATTTTGATCAGTTTTTGCTGATTTTTGATCAGTTTTTGCTGATTTTTGATCAGTTTTTGCTGATTTTTGATCAGTTTTTGCTGATTTTTGATCAGTTTTTGTTAACTGATTAGTATTTGCTGATTTATAATCATTTTTTGCTTATGTTGTTCAATTTTGATTAATTTGGGTTATTTATGCAGATTATTGATCAGATTTTATTAATTCTGATCACTTATTGCTGATTTTTGATCAGATTTTGTTAATTCTGATCAGTTTTTGCTGATTTATAATCAATTTTTGCTGATGTTGTTCAATTTTGATTAATTTGGGTTATTTATGCAGATTATTGATCAGATTTTATTAATTCTGATCACTTTTTCCTGATTTCTGATCACTTTTCAAAGTCACTTTCTAAAATTATCAAAATTTCAATTAATTTTACATCACTTTAATCAATATTTATAATTTCCTTTTCTGCAATGAAAAAATCTAACCGGAAATGATTTTTTTTTTTTTAATTTAAAAAAATTCGAGGATTTGTCTTGAGAGATTTTCAAGTTGCAGCAAAGGGTATTATTAAGTTGGTAGTTGAATTTGATGATTGCTTGTCACTGCGAGTCTGTTTTGTGTCTGGCAGACTTCCTCAGCCAACAAGTTCCCAACCAACAACTCATAATTAGTTTGAACGTGCTGTACTGTGCAGTTGAGCGGAGTATCAATCGAATCTCATTAACCTGCGATAATGAAATTTCTATCATTATAATTTTCTTCTCAATTTTTTTTAAGGAATTTTTAAAAATTTAATTTTGGGAAAAATGTGGAAGTTTTGTAAGTTTTTTTATTAATTTAGAAAATGTTATCAAAAATTTTATCATTTTCTAAAATTTCATAATTTACTCTGAAATTTAAATTCAGAAATATTTTTAACTTTTGTAACTTGTTTTAAAATTTTTTTCAACAATTTGAATTTTTATAATAGAAATTCAAATTTTTCTTTAAAAAAGTACAAAATATTCTCCTAGAATTCCAAAATTTCAAATTTTTGTCAAATAAACTCAAAAATTCCTCATGAAATTGAAAATTCTCCTCAAAAGTTCCTTAAAAAATTCAGAATTCCAAAATTTTTTGATGAAAATTCAAATTTCTCAAAAATTCAAATTTCTCAATAAAAAAAATCAAAAATAATTCAAATTTCTCCAACATATTCCACAAAAATTCAAATTCCTCAAAATTTCTTACCAAAAATTCAAATTTCTCAAAAAATTTTCCAAAAAAATTCAAATTTCTCAATAAATTCAAACCTTTTCTCCCAAAACCCTTGAAAACCCCTCTCCCAACCTCCAACCTCCAAAATCCAACCAAAAACCAAGGCTACCAACA
The DNA here is from genome assembly GCA_034700445.1 of Stenotaenia linearis. Taxonomy (NCBI): domain Eukaryota; kingdom Metazoa; phylum Arthropoda; class Chilopoda; order Geophilomorpha; family Geophilidae; genus Stenotaenia; species Stenotaenia linearis. Next base: position 55,027 of record JAQIXT010000143.1, read on the forward strand.
TTCCCAACATTTCTCCATTTCCCACAATACACCGGTTTTCCTTCTTAACTCCCTTTCATATCTCAACAATTTAATACAACTTTTCACCACAAAATCCGTGATAAATGTCCCCTACCTTTTAACTACTCCATAAATTACTGATTATTATTAATCCAAAGCACTTTTTCTGTCACACTTTGTCCCACGTTGCACTTAAACAAAAGTTTTACGACTACAAACTCATACAAGAGATAATTAATAGCGATAAGCGCTCAATTTACAATTAGTCCCACTGGGAAATAACAAAAATGATCACATACTATTTCTTTCTTAATTTGATAGGGAGCAAAAACCTGTTTTGTCAGCACAAACTATCTTTTATCACTATGACACTTGAATTTTTTTTTTTTTTTTTTTTTTTTTTTTTAAGTTTTGTTATATCAAAACCCCTAATTATTTACGCTACAGTTTTTAAGTGGGTTGTGCAGACAGGAAATTCTTTCTTTATTTTGGAGTGAAAAAGGTCATTTTGTAGTGTGTGAAACGTTTGAGTTAAAAAAGTGTAAATTTTGATCATTTGTGCAGTGAATTTGTAGATTTTTGTATTTGGTTTGGAATTTTGATAATTTTTTTGTAAATTTTTAAGTCAAGTTTTTTGTTTTTAAAATCTTTTTGTAAATCTGAGTTTTTTTTAAGTTTAGGGTAATGGATTTTTTGGTTTTGTTTTATTTTGGTTGTTATTTGATCAGAAGTTATCAAAAGTCATGAAAAGTTGTGAAATATGATGAGAATAGTTTAAAATCATGCAGAAATGAGCAAAGTTATCAAAACTGATTAGAATGTGACCACAAAAACACCAAAATTTAATCAGTGCTTAACCAAAAACCATTAAAAATTGATCAAAGTTATCATTAAATTATCAAAACTGATCAAAATATGATCAAAATTCAACAAAAACTGATCTGAAATGACCAGACTATAATCAAACATTGATCAAAATTATCAAAAATTGATCAAAATTATCAAAAACTGATCACCATTATCAAAAACAATGGGAAAAACCTCTAAAAACTGACTAAAACAACTAAAAACACCAGAAATGATCATAATACAACCTCACTGATCAAAAACAAAATTAATAAATCAATCACCACAAACAATCAAACTCAACCAACAAAACTAAACCCAAATCCCAAAAAACAATTTAAAAATAATCAATTACATCCAAACCCACACACCCCCTTTCCCCACATAAACCCTCTCTCATAAAATAATCAATGCATATTCTTGTCATCCATCCCCTACAATTTTTTTTATTTTTTTTTTGGTGGCTCCATTTTGTTAAATCATTGACACAAAAGAAACCCATGAGTTGGCTTCGAAACCCCCACACCACTCTTTTCAGTTGTAATTGTGTCTCCATGGCAACTGGATGATGGTGTCAGCTCATTATGTAGTACATTGATCATTTTGCAAAGTGCTTTTCGATATTTTTCTTATTTACAATGCAATAAAATGCTTTTTTTCTATTTGATTGTGTAAAAAGGATTTTTTTTTGTCTAGGGGCAGGTAACACCAGTGCAGATGGAACGTATAAACCGTCGTTTCTCACGGATCAGGAACTCAAACATCTTATACTGGAGGTAAATTGTGTTATAAAACATTTTATGGCGTATTAAAAATATTTATTCCGTTTTAGGCGGCCGACGGATTTCTCTTCGTAGTCGCTTGCGACACAGGGAGGATCATATATGTGTCCGATTCGATCACACCTGTTCTAAATCATGCACAGGTTTTGATTTGATTTGATTTGATTTGATTTGATTGTAATAATTTAAAAAAAATTTTTTTAAATTTTAGTCTGAGTGGTTCGGGTCGTGCGTTTACGATCACGTTCATCAAGAGGATTTAGATAAAGTTAGAGAACAACTATCAACTCAAGAACCTCCAAATACCGGCAGAATTTTGGATCTGAAAAGTAAATTTGAGGAGTGAAGTGGTGTTTGTTTGCGGTTATTTTGGCACACTGTAGTTTTCGGTTTTTACGCGAAGGAAGTAAAGTAATAATAGTTTGCGGAGAATGAAATTTATGTCTTATAATTTGCTTGGAATTTATAAATTGGGTTGTAAGATGTATGTTTTGTTCTACGCAGAATCTTTTGAATGAAAACTGTAAATCATTTGTAGTTATCTGTTGGTTGTAGGCCAAAAAGTGCAAAAATAACTACAATTTCTACTCTTCGTTGCGCATGCGTTGGAGTTTTTTTTCCCCAGCTATGAAATTTTAAGATATTTCTATAAAAATAGTAATTTCTGCAAACAAAGTTAAATTTGTAGATTTTTATTTTTATTTTTTTGAAATTTTGCAAATATTTTATATTTTTGCTCAAATTTTATACTTTGTCATAAAAGTAATGGAATAACAGCAACTTATTTACAAAAATCTACAAAAATTATACCCCTTACAAGATTATATACAACAAAATTTGTGATTTATCTTTAAAAAAAAAGATTTTCACAGATTTTCAATTTAATCAACACTTCACTTCACCAAACCCAAATTTATCTCTAGATAATCTCCACTTGTCAACCAAAAAAAAAATTATCTCGAGATAATCAACAAACACTTCCACAACCAACTGATTAAAATATCAAAAACCGATTTACGCTACTAAATCCAAAATTAACTACCCACCCTTAATACCCATACATAATTCACCTTTTAACGACATCGATTTTTCCCACTGATTTTATCTCATATCACTCTTAATTTCCATACCACGGCCATTTTGATTTTTACTACCAATCAAAATAAGCCTTTTTTCCACAAACCGCAGTTAAATTCCAGCAATTTGACCCCAACCCGCGATTTTAGTGAAATTTTCTGTCTTTATGTTTAAAAAAAAATTTTTTTTTTTTTTGCTTAAATGTTGCAGATTCGTGTGCAGAATGTTGACTTTTTTATTTTATTTTCAGCCAGTGTTTTTATGATTCCGTAGTTTGAGTGAAAATCAATAAAACGTTTAGTTTCTTTTTTGCACACACAAATGCAGTGTTTTTCAATGTTTTATGGCTCGGAATAAGTATTAAAATGGCACTTTGTCAAAGTTGTAACTGCGGTACAAGTAATTATTTTGAAAGTTAAGTTAATTATCTTCTAAGTTGGACGAATTCGTCATTCGGGGAATCTAAATATAGTTTGGTAATGATTTATTAAGAGTAAACACGCGATTTGTTTGAATTTGTTTGCATTTTTTTATCGTTTTGTTTTTTTAATTTCATGTTTTGTTTTGTTTCAACTCAGCTGGGACCGTGAAGAAAGAAGGACATCAATGTAAGCATATGGGTAACAAAATACAAGTTGTGGTAAAAGGTATTTGGATGTGGATTTTTGTGAGTGGAAATTTGGTTAATGGTTTTTTTTTTGGTTTTATTTGAATTAGGGTTGCCATCTTTTGGTTTAGCGCGGGCGATGTTAAAAGAATTGAACAAAAATATATTTATAAAAACCCAAGTTTTTCACTTAAATTTCACTGATTTTAAACTATTTTCCATCAAATTCCGTTAATTTTAACTGATTTTCGGTGAAATTTCGTTTATTTTAATGAATTTTCGATACAAATCCATTAAAAAATGAAATTTGCCGAAGACCGGAGATTGGAGATTGGTCATTGGTCATAGTAACTGGAGTGTCCGAAATTTGGACACTCCAGTGTCCACCATCACAATAGCAAATTCCAGTAATTCACGCACAAAATTTGCAGATTTTAATTTTTGTTTTGAAATTTTTAAAAAATTTAATTGAACTCCTTAAAATCATTCCGTCGTTCGACAAAAACTCAGAAATTACAAATTTCCCAACTGCCAAACAAAAAAACACATCCGAAAACTTATTGCCAGCGGTTGTACTATTTGAGTAAAAAATTAACATAAATTATGATGAACTAATGTGATTATTTTTATCGATTAGCTTCCATGCGTTTGTGTATGGGATCAAGGCGCGGCTTTATCTGCAGAATGAAAATTGGCAACGTTCAACCTGACAACATGACCAGTGGCCACTTGAATAGAATGCGGCAAAGGAATAGTTTGGGTCCGTCGACGGACGGGAATAATTTTGCCGTTGTACATTGCACCGGTTACATTAAGAATTGGCCTCCGTCAGGGGTGCAGATCGAAAGAACTGATACGGACGAGGTGCACGGTGCCAGTCATTGTTGTTTAGTGGCCATCGGTCGGTTGCAAGTGACCAGCACACCCAATACGTCGGATTTGGTCGGGTCGAACACGTCTACTGAATTTATTTCTCGACATAGCGTGGATGGGAAATTTACTTTTGTCGATCAGAGGTGATTGGGGTTGATAATTGGGGGGGGGGGGGGTTTGGTTTGGGGAAATGGTGGAATTGTGTTTGTGGGTGAGGGATTTGAGGGAAAATGTGGATTTGGTTGATTTATTTAAGAAAATGGTGATTTTGGGGATTTTATTGTGAAAATCGATGGTTTTATCTTATGAAAATCAACGATTTTTATTTTAAAGAAAAGCATTGAATTCCAAGCTTTTTTCAAAGAAAATCGTTGAATTTCAAGCTTTTTTCAAAGAAAATCATTGAATTTCAAGTTATTTTCAAAGAAAATTCACAATTTTGTGACTTTTATCAAGAAAATCAATGTTTTAAGCATATTTTAAAGATAATCGTTGAATTTCAAGCTTTTTCCTAAGAAAATCTATTATTTGTCTAACTTTTTCCCAAAAAAATCAATGATTTCCTAGCTAATTCTAAAGAAAATCCTTGTAACCGTTTCAAGCAAACTAACGATTTTCCTTTATTTTTCAAAGCCCAAATTCCATAAAACCACAGAATAATGTCAACAAATTAACAAAACAGAACATTTTTCTCAACATGTGTGAAATGTTGACACAACTTTGCAGTTTACCTGAAATTATTGACACAATTCTGCAATTTTTCTCAAACAAAACTAAAATTTTTATCAAATTACGCAACTAAAACAATTTTTATTTCCAGAGTGTCAAATCTACTCGGATATCAGCCGCAAGAATTACTCGGAAAATCGTGTTTTGATTTCATTCATCCGGAAGATCAAAGTCACATGAAGGATAACTTTGAGCAAGGTCAACTTGAAATTGATTAATGATAATGGAATGTTGTTTTAACTTTCGTTTTTCCACTTGCAGTTCTTAAATTAAAAGGTCAGGTGATGTCTGTGATGTATCACTTCCGCGCCAAGAACCGTGAATGGGTCTGGTTACGGACGAGCGCTTTTGCCTTTCTCAATCCGTACACCGATGATGTGGAATACATCGTCTGTACCAACACATCGGCAAAGTATTTTGAGAGTCGATTGAGCGGTTTCACGAGTAGCGAATGTGGTCGAATGAACGTTGTAGCATCCCAACTTTAAAAAACTGCAAAATTTTTGTATAAAAATAGTAATTTATGGAAAAAGTGCAAATTTTGGGTAATTTATGCAGTAATTTTGCAGATTTTTATTTTTGTTTTGAAATGTTGCAAAGATTTTACACATTTTATTGAAATTTTGCAAAGATTTTACACATTTTATTGTAATTTTGCAAATATTTTGCACATTTTATTGAGATTTAGCACATTTTATTAAAATTTTATAGTTTCTGCTATAAAGTTGTTAAATAACTGCAAATTATTTGCAAAAAACTGCATTTTTTAACAAAAATTTTGCAATTTTTTTTACTATGATAAAATAGTTATTTTTAAATAATATTACAAATTTTAACCAATTTTGACATGAAAATAATTACATTTTTTCGACCACATTTTGCTACTTGGGTTTGTAAATTTTATATTAAAATTTGTTGTTTGTCTTCAGAAGTTTGCAACATCAGCAAGGAGCCACGACTAGTCCGGAACAAGCTACGACAGATCCGAATTCAACGATGCATCAATATGGACAAAGTCTTGCCATGCAACAACCGAAACCAGAAGGATTAGATTATAGTATTCAGAGAGGAAATGCGAGTGAAATGTATCCGCACATGATTCGAAGCCATTTAACGAGTAATGAAATTTTACAAAATTATAAAAATTATGCAAATTTTTTAACCTGAAATTCGACGTTTGACGAATTCCATGTTAAATTCGACGTTTGTTCAAATTCGACGTTAAATTCGACGTTGATTTATCAATTGATTCATTTTTATCATTTGATCTTTTCAGCTTCGCAAACAAGAACGGCTTCATCTCAAAACGTATTTGGATCGTACGATCCATCACAGCCTTCCCTTAATTATAATACTTCGGGTAACGTTGGAACTTCGAATGTTGGACTGGGGTCACTGTCACAGGCTTCTTCCGGCGGCGTTTTAACCCGTATCAGTAGTAAATCATCTTCGAGTCCCACTTCCGCTCAGGCTTGGTCTCAAAGACATCTGCCACAGGTCATTTTGGTCGAGTTTTTCACTTTTTTGAACAAAATTTTGATTTTTTTAATCTTTATTGTTTAGGGCACACCTGAAACGTATAATTATAGCCAGATAAGTCCAGCACGATCGCCCAGTGCACCTACCTATACACAGTTAGGATCGACGAGTAGTGGGAGACAGCAAATGTCGCAGGCGCAAAGTGGCGGCTATGCACATTCTTCGTCCACTACAACAGCAGGACCAGGTTTGTTGTTGTGGGAATTAATGGAATTTGATGAGATTTTGTTGGGAGTTTTTGGAGTTTTGTGTTGATTGTGTATTTTTGCGAGTTGTTTGGATTTTGTGACTTGATTTGTTGTGGAGTTAATGGATTTTCAATGAAAGTAATGGAGATTTATGTGAAATTAGTGGATAATGAAATTATAGTCGAATCTCGTTATTACGAACTCGGTAAAACGAAAACCCCGCTATAATCCACTAAAATCCACTGAAAACCAAGTGAAAATCCATTGAATCCAAGTGAAAATGCACGGAATCCAAGTAAAATTCCATAGATTTCATAATGTTATGCCAGGGAACATTATGAAGGGATTCAAGGGATTCAAAATTCCTAATTAATAAATCCTCATAGATGTCCATGTTAAAAAATTTTATTGTAACGAATGGAATTTTACATGAATTGAGTGAACTTTCACCAAAACCAGTAGAAATTTACAGTAAATCATTATGGCATTAATAAAATTCACTGAATCAGGCACAACATTGAGATCTATGGAATTTTACTTAGATTTAGTGCATTTTCACTTGGATTCAATGAATTTTCACTTGATTTCATTGATTTCAATGAATTTTCACTTGATTTCATTGATTTCAATGGATTTTCACTTGATTTCAATGGATTTTCACTTGATTTCAATGGATTTTCACTTGATTTCAATGGATTTTCACTTGATTTCAATGGA
>JAQIXT010000144.1:0-62191 GCA_034700445.1 Stenotaenia linearis
AACTTCCGGTGTAAGTTTCTTCTCCACGCGCTCCCTTTTGCGAATACAAGAACGACGACCAGAAACGCTTTTCAACAAATTGTGGATTAAATTCGAAAATAATTTCGAATTTATTGCGTTTCGAATCTATTCCGATTCGAACTTAATCTTTTCTCTATTAAAACAATTTCGAATTTATTCTCAAACCAAAATTCGAAGTTATTCCTTCTATTAAATTTATAAATTCGAATTTATTCATTTCGTAGCTATTCATGCCTTGAAAATTATAAAATTCGAATTTATTTCATTTCGAATCAATTCTTTTCTCACTTATTCCATTCGAAGTTATTATTTTTCAAAGTTAAGACTTTTCGAAGTTAATCCACTCTTGGATTTTTGTTTTCTAACTTATTCTTTTCGAAGCTATTAGGTAGACTCATTTATAAATTACACAGAAATTATAAAAATAAAATTAACAACAAAATTAATCCGATGGTAAGTCAAAAAATTTTAAGGATACGAATTCGTTATTTTGAACAATAAAAATTTTATTTTGCAGTACTTGGTAATAGACACACAAATCATGATTGGTGGCAAAAACCAGTATGCTATATCGTATCTCCTGAAGAATTTTTGCAGCGCTAATTTTATACTTGGACGTTTTAAACGTATTTCTTTACATTTTATCAATTTTTAAGAAAGATTGATAGTAATGAAAATAGGAACAAAAATTAGATTACAATTACTCAATGTTAGTATAACTTTTACCAATTACTTAAAAAGTCTTTTTTGTTGCATCAGGTAATTAAAATGGATTAAAATAGAATACAATGAGTAAAACATCTTTGCAAACATAACACACAAAATAACGAATAAAATTAAGTACGAGGTAACAATTTTTGTTTAATAAATACTAATAACTCGGATGGCTTCCCATAAAGACTATTAATATCTTCGTAATCAAGTAGAATTACTTCATATCCAATCTTTTCTAGAAGTCTAATTTTTGCTGATTGTGGCCCTGAGATTGACTGTTTTCCACGGCAAAAATGTTCAGGCATGAGAATAAGTATTACTTTTCTGTTCAAAACAAGGAAAAGAATATATAAACAAGCCTTCGAAATATTGCTATTCATCATATTAACCTTTTATCTACTTTTGCCTTTTCCTCAATTGGCATGATGTTCCCCTTTCTATCGAAATGCAGTATAAAATCTGGAGTAAAAACAGATCTAATACATTTCTTATGAAATAAAAATAACTGCTTACCTGCAATGTACATTTCTGAGAGTGGATACTGTCTCAGCCATTTATTACTGTAGAAGTAATTGAAACCACCAAATAGTTCGCTCATGATGTGACTTATTTTGTCGATCATGCGTGTGAGTCTTTCGCTTCTTTGAATTGATTGCAACGAATTCTCTCTAGGCAAAAGTGGTCCAGAATAATGTTCACACTCTAATGTCATGGCCATATCTAAAAGATGGAGATTTGTTCTTGCCTTTTCAAATTGCTTTTCGTCCTCAATTGCTTTAAAAAAAAAAGGAATTAGAAATCTTCCTATTTAAATTGTTGTTTTTAATATTTACTGCTTAATCTGTCCAAGAAATAAGGGCTGAAAATTTTTTTCACGAAATTTAAGGGGTATCGTTTAACGTAAGTGCACGTAAGCAACAACTCTATTAAATCCTCAGGCCGAAAGTCTACAAACTTCATCACGATGACGTCTTCCAACACTTTGTAAAACTGTAACTCCTTATACGGAACATAATTGAGAATCCCAAACGTTTTAACTATATCTCCTATGTATTTCGGAGGAATATCGAACGCATTTGCCACAAAATAACGCGCCACGGAATCTAGAATTACACTAGATTGATATTTAAAGTGTTGACAATAGGACATCACTGCAGCCACCAAAGATGGGTTTTTAATTTGAATATTTCTAACTTTCACATAACGTTGTACAGTTGATTCGAAATTCGGATGAATGTAGTCCAATTTTTCTAAGTTACTCACAATTTTTTCCAATTCTGACTCACTTATTGCATGAATATGCAAACTGACCCACTTGGAGAGCGACACGAGTAAGTTTTGCGGCTGAAAATTAATGTCGACTAAAACGGACAGAATTTTATCGACGTCAGACACAGTTAATTGCCACCACAATGAGTAGGTTCGTTTTTCTAAAGTAAAAAACACAGTTCTGCGTGATGATTTGAGTGCGGGCAAAATATTATACATGGCTGCTAAATTGGTGTTGTCAATTTCTAGATATTTATCCGAAATGGATGACCACAACTGATCTAACACTCGTGAGTCCGTACGTGCAGTAATTACTAAATTTGCGAATTCAATTATGTTTGTAATATGTACTTTTCCATCACAAATTCTCAATAAGCATTCGGAAACAAATTTATCACTAAGGACACTTTCATCCTCAAATCCATGACGAACTCTGACGGCCGATTCGAATCCTTTAAGAACACCATTTAAATTTTTACTTTCACACACAATTTCGCATAATTTCATCACCATTTCTTTCCTCGTTTTTGAATTGATGCTGTGTAACTCGGATACCACATTTAATCCCATGTTTCTATACTCAAAATTATTGTACAAATCAGCAATGCGACTTAATGCAACTGATGCAACACTGGGAGTTAATTTTGAATTCGACAAATCTTCTAGAAGATTGAATATTTTATCCAAATCATCACATTCTTCAATCTTTGTTTTCATTTCGTAGAAATTAAAATCAACGTCATCTTCTTGAATATTTTCAACCGCTTCTTCCGACGACAAACTGAGTGATTTGGTTTGTTTAACGGCAAGTGGAAGTTCTCTGAAGTTAAGGCCGTCCTGCATAACGATCGTAGAAGATGACACGCTGTCTTTTTCCGATTTCTTTTGACAGAATTGAGGATTTCTTGCGGACACATTGAGTGCATTAGGAACAGTTTTGTTAATGTTGTGAAAACGCTGCAAAGAATTGGACAATCGCAGAACTAAATATCGATACATTTTTGTATCAAATCTTGGCATCAAATCAGTAGATCAGTATCAATGATCTCACGCAGGCGACATCCAGACATGAATTAAATTTGTTCTTCCCAATCACATCAGCACAATGCGTATTAAATAAATAAATAATGATATTTTGCCTACAACAAGAAAATAAAAATTATATAATGATGTAAAAATAAACAAGAAGAAATCATAAGAAATAGTACCTTTCTTGCGCCGTTCCTCGTGTTATTCAACAACGCTTCGACTTGGTGGTGGGGCGCTGCTAAATCGTTGACGAGTCACGAGCGTCTTCCTTTTGCCGGTAATGATGGCGGCAGTATAAGAAATGTTAAAAACAGTGAACTGAGTATTTATTCCACATATTTAAATGACAACATTGTAATTATGGTGCTGCGATTTATTTTAAGGTAATATAATGTTGAATGTTACGGTTAATTTTTTATTGACGCAGGAATTTAAAAATGTATTTTTAGATACTTAGCCAATAATGAACAGCTTATAGAACGGGTAGAGTAAAGAAGAAGAAAAAATACTGTACAAAAATTAATGACATCAACTTGTATAAATTACTTCCTATAGTTATCTCAATCTTATCCAATTAGAAGGGCTGCACAATTAACAGCATATTTTTTTACTAAAGGCAAATATAAAGGTAATATATTCAGACTATTTAATTTATTTAAGTTCAACCAGATTGCTTAACGCATTCAAATGTGTAATTGAAAGAATAATATTTTTTTAAAACAAATTTCTTTTTATTTTAATGAAAGGTGAAGAGATGATGAACTCCGCCATGTCTAAATCGATAAAAGAAGAGGCAGAAAAGGCTGCTGAAAGATTTAAATCATTTTCTGGAAGATTTAAAGATGAACTCAAAGTAAAGATATAGAATTTTTGTAGATTTGATAATCTAATTTCTTTCTTTTAGGAAGAATACAGCAAAAGGAAAGATGAAATGAAGAAAAAATAAAGAAAAGCTGTTGAATTTAGAAATATTTCAAATTTCCGGGTTGAAAATTTAAAGTCCTTCGAAATAATTTATTTACTTGCTGGTAGTTTATTCTGAGAGCAAGATGCGTGGCTCATAATCTCAGTTCATGAAATGGAGTTGAATTTTTGAAATTATATAATGTCAGTAGCAAATAATGTCTGTTTGCTTCTGGTAATATTTATTTTCTATTTTTCAACCTTGATTATTTTAATGTTGGCTGACTTATTGTTAAATATTGGCTCGTAATCTCGGTTCATGAAATGGAGTATTGAATTTTTGAAATTAAGTAATGTCAGTATTAAATTCTGTCTATTTGCTTCTGTTAATGATTATTTTACTTTTTACAGTCTGGATTATTTTAATGTTGGTTGAGTTATTGGTAAATATTGGCTTTATAATCTCAGTTCATGAAACTGAAACTAAGTATTGAATTTTTGAAATTATGAAATGTCAGAAGAAAATAATGTCCGTTTTGCTTCTGGAAACGTATATTTTACTTTTCGCAGCCTGGATTATTTTAATGTTGGTTGAGTTATTGTTAAATATTGGCTCATAATCTCAGTTCATGAAATTGAGTATTGAATTTTTGAAATTTAGAAATGTCAGAAGCAAATTATGTGCATTTGCTTCTGGTAATGTACATGTTAATTTTTACAGCCTGGATTATTTTAATGTAGGCTGAGGTGTTGTTAAATATTTTTAATAAACTTTGATTTATTGTCTTTCTATTTTTCTTTAAATAGACATTAAGGCGTTAAGTAAGTAACGATAAATGAAAAAAGTGAAATTGGCTTAAACCTTCAACAAATTGTGAGAAGAATATGAGGTCTGATTAAGGGATTAATTTTCTGTGGCCTTAAAGAGGTGCTAGCACTGCTAGGCAAGGATAGTAATGGCACGGATCAACAATTCGGTTATTCACTTCAGTTGTCACTAGACGACGCTTCCTATACCTACACTTGCACATGCGCAATGCAGAGAGCAACTCCGGTTTTGAGGCAGCCTTTCGCCTTTCGTATTTAGTTATTTTCTTTCTGGTTTTATTCACACGAAAATGCTGGGATACAATTTTAGCTGACATTTCAAATGCTACACAATGAATGCCAGAAATTACATTCAGCCGTTTTTAAATAATTCGCTTGCTATCCGACAAGAAATACAGCGTTTTGAAAGCGTGCATCCATCCATCTATGCGATCTACGACTTGATCGAGGTGATTCAAGATCCACTTTTAGCTCAGCAAATTCGCGAACACGTTGTCTGCATTGAAGGTACTGTTTAAAATTTTATTTTCAAAAAATAAGGGGCTTCTGAAGATTAATTCGTCGTTTGCGAGATAAAAAAAATATATGTATAAACACAAGTCTTATCTGCTGTGCATTCCTCTACATTCAGAGCAATGTTAACCACGAATACGTCGAATTTCCTTCATAAATACACAAAAAACAGCATGACTAATTTCGTAAAGCAGTTTTTACAGTTAGTAAATTGAATGAAAATAGGATTAATTATCAGTTTAAATTTTTTTTTGAGGTGACCAGATTTTCAAATTGCATTTTTATGTAAAAATATGTATGATTCCACTTATGACCTCACCGATCACACATAAAAATTTGTCAAATGTTGAAACCATCAAAGCAGTAATTAAACCGTAAATTCTGCATGGTTAATCAACTTGAATTGTACGTAGCATTACGCAAGTGATTGTGATAGACTCGATTTTTTTCCTTCTAAAATACATGAATAACGACCATTTGGCATTTCCATGTCTGCAAAATTTCCCATACTTTTTCCTCATTAGAATTTCTAAACTTGACTTTTTGAAGGAAAAATGAAATGGCGATAAAATTAAAGCAAAACAAGCGCAGGTATTATGGGAAAATTGGGCTTAATCTGAATTTAATACAAACATCCTCCCACTCCCATCCAGGAAGCAATGTAAGAGTAACCTTTGAACGCGGGGTTGGTGGGTATCGGGCTTATTTCTTCCTGACTTCCAGCCAAAGTAACCTTAGCTGACATCAGTGGATGCCACTTAAGTCAAACGAACGCAAAACTTCCGGTTTCTGCCCTCGTGCCCTTACCAGAGCACCGAAACCTTAAAATTTTACTTTTTACGGTATTTGACATATAACTCTATTTCGAAACTTTTTAAAAATAAATAAATTAAAAAAAACTTGTTACACAAAACTTGTAACATTTAATGTATTTATTTTGAAGAATAATAATTCCGTGTTGTTTGTTTTGGCAAAAAACACATTATGGAGTAATGAGATCCGAGCATGTGGTTTAGGAGTCCTCATTCCTTACCCCCTCCCAGTCGGTAAAAAATTATGGAGTTGAAAAGAATGAAAAAAGAATTCACTTCGAGCCCAGTGACAGTGAAAAGAAAAAAAATTGGAATTTATAGCAATCGTTAAATGCATGATAGAATTTGCGCTGTTGTTGCCTGCGGATTTTGTTATTGAAAGTTGATGTGGGATCCTGGAAAGGTAGGCGAATTATTCCTTTTTTTGAGCACTGAAGTGTGGTAAGTTTTTTTAGAAGGAATTTTTTTTGAAATTGAGATTTTTTAGATCCTTGTCTTGGGAAATATAAGTTAGGTGGAAAAGTCATTTAAGATTAAAGGCGGGAAGGGGGAAATGTGTGGGTGTGTCGAATTAAAAAATTTTCAAAAAAATTTTTTTTAGTTTTGTTTTTAATTCTAAGAACATTGTTTTTGTTGGCAAATGGTAATCACGTTTTATTTTCATTTAGAAAACACATGTGTTTGTAATAAACTACGATGATCCACGATGATATGAGAATCAGGATTTTTAATTTACCCTTGAACCCTTTGCTCTTATATAGACTTGCAATGTCAGCAGGTAATATGTAAGCCATCGGAGAAAAGGCAGGAAATAAAACCTACACATTTAAGTAATAGGAAATTCAATTTGCGTTTTTAAATTGAAATTTTCATGTTTACATTCAAATCATTTGGCTACTTTTGCCACTCTCACATTAGGATTGAACTACTTCCCATAAAAATGAAGATGGGAGCCACAAAATAGAACAATTTCACTCTCACTTTGGTTTTTATATGAATCACGCCAAGTAATTGTGTGAATCGAAAGTAATTGATATTATTAAACCGGTTTTATAATATATTAGTACTTACTTTTGAAACTTTGTTTTCTTTATTATGTAATTCTATTTTTAATTAAGAGAGGTTTAACGAAGAGAAAACAACAGGGTTGCTTTTGGATCCTGTGAACTTGATTTTAAGATCTTAATATAAATTTATTTTATTGGCGAAACATGGACCGGTCATGGTAATTAGGTGCTTTTGTAGTCCTATTGTTTTTTATAAGGGCCTAAGTGGCGACGAATAATTGGGAAGGATACAAGTCTAGTCTAAAGAATGTTTTTGTTTTTGATGAAAAAATTAAATAATTTTAGATACAAAATAATAATAATTTTATCACCCAATTAGCCATTTTTTTCAACGTAAGAAACGAATTATTAACGAAATAGGAAGCAAGGATTAACGTAAACTATGTAAACGCTGCAGTTTTGCGTTAATGATGAGCGGTTGAATGAAATGGTTGGATATAAGTAATTTACTTGTTTATGTTTATCAGGTGTACTCTAAAAACGGTTTAATTATACTAATTCATAATATTGTTAAATAAAAGACCGAGAAATAGCAAGCATCTGCGATGTTTAAAATTATACTTTACAATGGTAAACCACCATATGTAACTTTAATTTTACAAAATTAAGTGCTGTTTAACACAAGTGCACCATCTAGTGTAATTAAACTGAGATATAATTAAAGTCGGTCTCATCTAAATGGAATTTCTCTTTTTTTGTTTACAGTGCCTTTCCTGTCTCTATCTTTTTTCCCCTCTTCTTTTCTTTATACATTTTAAAGAGAGTCAACCATTCACACTCCATTGTGTACGAGACATGCAACGTTGAATATGTATTGACGTTTTTCTCTCGTCATTTCCCAAGCTTTGTACTTTGTGTTAATTGGATTTTATAACACAACACGTTATTTTTTTATTTTTTTATTTTTCCAACCAGAAGAAAAATGTCTGTTATTCTCCCCGTTATTAAAGTATGAATGAATGACATTGACGAGCGTGGGTCAGAAGGTTTTTGTCCACATGAGAAACAGGAAGATCAAATCTCGCGCACGTCATCAAAACCGGAAATAGATTCTGATGGATTAATCCACTTTCCTCCATAAAGACATGATGTAATCAATAAGACAGGGTTGCTGACATTCGATACAATGTTGTGATAGTTTGGTTTCCGGTTTTGTTTTTTCTAAGTATCGATCGGATGAATGTCTCGGGGAGTAATTAGTTTATTTTTCTTTGATGGCGTTTGGTTGCGTGGTTTGTTGACATAAGATCACATTCCCGGACGACAGGATTAAATGAAGGCGACGTTGTGCAGTGGCTTTGGGGTTTTCGCGAGTTTTTCGCGAGTTTTCGGCTGCTTTAAAATTGTACAGCTGCAGTCAAGACCCTTTTAGCTGAAAGATGCTGGCCTGGTGCTATCATCTTTAAAGTGAGAAATAAATCATGCGCGTGGTTCGTTTTTCCTAAATGTTAGGAATTCTTCAGAGTTTTTGGAGGTTTGAAATTGTATATATTTTTGAAGGAAATGAATTCCTGGTTTTGATTTATTTTCTTTGATTTTTTTTGTGGAGCTTAAAGCGAGAATTGGATATTATTCAAATTTTTCATTGATGGTAAATTAGTGTCGTAAATCATGGGGATAATGGGTTTGGAAGTGTCAAGTGTAATCGTTTTGATTTTTGTTTTAAATTGAAATGAAGTATGACAACTTTTATCGATTTTTATTGCGAAAGTTTTTAATAAATTTTGATTTTTGCGTTTTGAAGTTTTATGGATGTTTGTTTTGTCGTTAAATAATTTTTTCAGGAAGGAAAAGTTAAAATATAATATCAATGCCATAATTATGTAGATTTATATTTTATAGACCTGTTTTAGAAGTGCTAATAAGTTTGTTTTTAGTTTATGAGACAATAAAAGCTCAAAGGATTTGTAAGATAGGATTTTAGGCTTAATCCAAATAACCAGCTGGGCAGTAGCTGCGACCTCATAAATTAAAATTACAAAATTCTAATTAATTATGTATTTTCGTAACCCTTGCAGCAGATTTATCGATTGACAAATTGGTCTGAATTTTGTCATATTGCAAGAAATTTAAAAATCGATTACGAAGTATATAAATAGTTTTTAAAATATTTAATTAGTTTTTAAAAATTTTATATTTTTATTCAAAATATTACATTCTGTTTTTTGCTTCCTACTGTTTCGTGCAAATTGAATTAAGTAGGAAAAAAATTGTATTTTTAGCTTTTAATTGAATTACCTAGAATCATGTACAACAGAAATTGATCAACTAATTTGGGATAATCCAATTGACACAGTAAAAGCAGTTGATGCTAGATAAACATAATGAAAAGTGTGCACGAGCCTGGAAACATGATTATGACAGCTGAGTGCATCATTGTGAGGTGGCGCCATCTTGTATCATACTGAAAAATTAATAGCTTGGAATTAGAGCATGTAAACTAGTACACGAGTGATTAAGGGGAGGGAAATGGTGAAATACGATCACTGGTTTGAAAATATTTATCACGTGACGAATCGCACGTATAAAGCGATTTTAATTTTTAATTTTTTTTCAAAAGAGAAAAATGGAATTTGCGGACAGTTTTATTCCCTTATTTGAAGTGAAAAGTTTTATCGTTATGGAGGAAGCTGCAGTGGGTTGGGCTCTGTCGGTAGAATAAATAATTTCCCAAGGGTCTCTTTTTCTCTTTTTACCAAAATGAATGCATTTTTTACAGATTTTTATTTTTTTTCTGTTAAAATAATAACAATTTTTTTTTGTTAAAAAAAAAATTTAAAAAAAAAAAAATAACAAGCGTAAAATGTTCCACAGAGTGATTACGTGAGTGTTTGTTAAAATATGGTGACTTGTGGGATTTTTTTTGAAGTTTTGTGAGTTTTTTTTCCTTGGTCTTGGTATGGTCACTGACCTTATTATATTTTTTTGTTTGGTTTTATATTTGATGGATACAACTAGTTTATTTTATGGATTAGGCTTGGCAAGTTTTGAATATTTTAATGGGGAACTCTAATTTCATTTTTATTTCTCGGACTCATTTCACTAATTGGATTTTTACCACACTTTGTCCTTGTTGTGTCTAATAACAAATATCCTTGTAAATCTCTCCCCAATGACCTATGAAATATTTTTGAAAAAAGTTTATAAGAGTTATAAAATGTTACGATTTCCATTAATTTTTAACTCAATTTGTTACGAAATTTTTTCAACAACATAATAAGCATTTTAGGGTTATTTATCTTTAATAATTAATTTTCGTTGTATCGATTTTTAAATATTATCCTAACATTCTGTTGTCAAACAATTTTTTTAAATACTTTTTATCATATCAGATAAAATCTCGATAATTTTAATTAAAAATATTTTTTAAATTTTTTTAAAATAATTTATTTAAAAAAAAAAGAAATAAATTTGAATATTCTCGAATGATTTATGGTTTTATACTTGAAAAGTGTATGGTATGGAGGTATGAATGAACGGTTCTCCCCTTCCTTTGCTTCCCCCTTCGCGTTTCCTTTTTCCTTTGCCACATAATACTCGATGACGTAGGCAACGGTTGCAGCGACCTCACTTAGCAACGTCTACCAGTGAACTGTTGGCGTCTGCACCACACTCACTTTACATTCAAACCATCAAATCACTTCGTCCAGTTATCCTTACAACTCCCGATGTTATAACACCACTTTGATGTTTCCATCAACCGTGCGGCCAAAGGATTAATACCAAGATCACAAATTAATTCCAGTTGTATTAATTTGAATTAATCACTCAAAATCCTTATGAAGATGCCCTTTTTAACACTCACTATGAGACGGAGGTCGTGGAGAGTTAAAAAATCGAACCAACAGTTCGCAGAACACAGAAAATCAGGTAAAAATTGAATTTTTTTGGAAAATTTTTAAAATTTTTAAAATTTTCAATTAGTTTTAGGGTTGAGTTTATTTCCTGACAGTTAACGTGTGTGTTAGTTTGATGTGCTTGATGTTATTGACCAAGCTTTGCCATTAAGTCGATGATTTATAAGGGCAGCTTTATTACTTGATAATTCTCTTTATATTTTAATGATTTAATCTGAATGAAATAGAATGTTTTCTATGTTAAATAAACCGTGAAAAGACGTCTTTGATTTAAATTTATTTATTTTTTTGAGTCTAATTTTAATTACTGAATTTTATTTAATAAATTTGATAATGCGGATAACCTAAGGGTCACATTACTGTTTCGAGCGTAACTATAGAAACGAGTGATGTTGAAGGTGGTTTTATTTCTATACGCCACCTGAAAAGTACAGGTACTTAAATTTGAAACCGTTTCCGGTCAATCCGGCAGGTGGAATAATGTTTTTATGCGAGATTTATGGCAGACATGGTAATTTATTGATATAGATTAATTTTAACACGTTTAGGCTTAAGTTTGAACTAATTTAGTGGTTTTGTTACATCTTATTAGACATGTAAATCCCTTTATTTGAATGTGTTTAGGCTTAAATTGAACTAGTTTCAGTAATTTGCTCGTAGTTGAACTTACGGCTCCATTAAAAGCAAATAATATGTAAAAAGTTGGGGAAAAAATACGTTTTTATTTTCTAGATCACTGGGGCAGTCTGCATGGCTGAGTTTACCTTGAAATTAAAAAAGAATTTCAAGCATTAAACGTTGAAATTAATTTTAGAAATACAAAACGGTTGTTATTGTTCCAAACTCATAATTCGAGGTTGCGCGGTTAGAAAGCATGAATTAAATGCTCGAAACGTTATTCAAATGGAAAACAGGGATTGCTTTAAGCCTATTTTAGTATTTTATTAAACAACCTGTTTTCATCTCCAAGTTTAGAGTGAATGACTAAGTATGATGCGACGAATTTATGTAAGCGAGGTGTACTTCCGAGAAAATTCATTTCAGGCCCGTAATAGAGCATGACAAAATAATTTTTTTTAATTAAGCATATGTCAAAATATTTGCTGATAAAATGAAAAGTTGATTTGCTTATCTTATCTTTCTTTTCGCACTTTGTACTCGAATTATGTGATGATTTGCAGGTGCTTTCCAAATTTATCAGCTGCTTGTCGTATTGGGTTTATGTTACAGTGAGTCAGGATTGACTAAATCGGTCTCATAACAATTTTATTTTTTAATTTCTTATTTTTTAGAAATAATTTAAAAAAATTGATATTTTTTGCAATTAGGTTAGGCGGTTTATAAGTCTTTCCTATAGGCGTGTTAGAATTAAAACACACAGAACGAAAAAGTGGTTGAACAAGATTTTAAGCGGCGGACCGCTTGTACAATTAACGAATCCGCTCTGTTTGCTACAAGAATCACGTCTTTCTGAACTTATTTGCTCCTCTCTCGCTCTTTTCTTGTTCGATAAGCACACTATTTCCTTGTACAGCATTTTTCTTTGACCGTACTCTGACCTGGATGCAGACCCGCCCACTGCCTTAAGGAAGGCAAAATGCCTTTCTTGTTAAAGTCTGTAATAAACCACAGCTCTAAATAAGTTGATTCTATATTTCTAAAATTAAAAAATTTTTTTTTTAAATGACAAAAAGTTGAAATTAATTTTTTTTTTTAAAGAAAATGTAGAAAAGGGCTTTGTTTTTGTTGTCAATGATGTAATAAGGTGTTTTGAGTAAAGGAATAAATATTCTCTTTGTCCTAGTATGAAGCTTCATTGTTCTTCTCCCTCTAGTCCAGTGAGTCAGACAAAGCTCGTCCAAGTTTCTCCCCACTCCTCTCTTTCCTATGTAATTCTATTCTATTGGCCCCTTATACAGTCCCTAGATAAGCCTAGGCCCATAAGGCCAGATGACATGTCTTGTTTATGCTAATTGCTTAGTGAGTCACATCGCAATTTACAAGTTATGATGCGATGCGCTCATGATTGGAAAATAAGTGATGATTGATGGAAGGAATGGTCGAGAAGAAATATAAAATCGGAAATAAAGAGTTGAAAGAGTGTTCATCAACCAGAACACCTGTTCTTGGTGAACCCTGAATGGGCCAGCTGCCTTTTTTTTCTCTTTTTTTTTGTTGTTTGTTAAATGGGTTCGTCTTCTCCTCTCCCCTCACCTCACCTATTTCTTAGTGGATTTGCTTTGCTTTTGTGCACGCTTACCTCGGAACAAGTAGCCAGCTGGACTACGGGCACGTGTCTCAAAGAAAGAACTTAATGGGGGAGTTCTCCCAGAAGGAAGTGTGTTAAGATGGCGAGATGAACAGCTGTTGGTGGAAAATGGAAATCGCCAGGTGCTCGAATGTGTGATTGAATGGGGTTTCGTTTGGGTTGGCTAATTTTAGGGTAATTTCTTATCTGAAGCTAATTGGTGTGAAATTAAATATTAGAAATTATTGCGGATTTGCGAGTGTTTAATGTATGAGTTTAGTTTTGAATAAAAATGACAGAATTCACTTCTACGTGTAAAAGTTATGAGTAAATTTAATATTTTTGCAAGAAATATATTTTTTAAGGTAGATAATGATGAGGAATGTCGTAAATTTATACTTGCGTAATTATAATTAACATAATATAAAGAATCTTGTATGGTTGACGCACTTGCAAAAGCAAACAAATGTGTAATTTGAAAGAGATGTAATAAATTTTGAACTTTATTAACTTTAAATTTAATTCATTGCTTCCTTTTAAAGGGATTCATATCTCAAAAATAGAAATTTTTTCAGACATGTAGGTTTTTTGATAAATCTGTTTATTTTTTGATTTTATCTCGCTGACGTTCCTCACTTCCAACTTGAGGCGAAATGGTAAAATCGCATTTTTGTCTGGTTTTAATTTTCATTCCTAGCAACTTTGTATCCAGAAACTCTTAATCATAAAAAAACTGTCCATAAGTGCTTTTACGACCACAAATCATTCCGCTTATGGAAATATTACATAAATTGCACATGCAAATGAGTATAAATACACACACGTCACTTCCAGAAGATTTGTTTAGACTCATTAAAACTCCAAATGTTTGCGGAATGAGTTAACAATTCCTCTGATCCTTTTTCGGCTTTCGGTTTTCTTCTTCCTGAGACTATTTTCGTCTTATATTAAAGCCACGGAAATGCCGCTTCAAAAGTAACCGTAAAATTCAATAATTATGCTATTTTTTTATTTTTTTTATTTAACCGCAATGCTAATAACAATTTCACTTAATCGTCGGTTACCACGGTGACGAATGACCAAAATACAATTTAAAAAAAAATCAATTTACAAGTACTCACCAAAATTATAAAACAATATTTTTTTAGGCTTAATTCTTGTTGCGTGTTCCCATGACATTTAACAGTTATTAAAGTTTTTAATTTTTTTTTCTTCAAAATGCATAACTGGAATATTTCATCTGTCATTAGTTATTTGAAAAAAAATAAGTGGCTCGGCGGTTGAAGTTGAAGAGTTTGAAAGGTTTCAACGCTATTAACGAATCACTGGAAACGTTTAACAGCTCGGCGCTTGAAAAAAGGTTTCAGAGTTTCAGAGTGAGCGAAGTTTTTCCATTCAAAAGGTTTGGAAAGTTTGGCACGAGGCACAAAGGTACAGGTGGGAGAAAATGTTTTAGGCTGCGTATCTTTCACATATTATGTAGGAAGGAAAAAGTTTCACATGTTTGCCATTATGCAATTGGCAAACAGCCAAAATGTAAAGTAAAGATGGGGGTGTGTGTGGAGAAATTGTATGCTGAATGTAGGATGTGAAGAGATGTGATTCCAATGAAAGGATAAACAGATACGTGTGGGCGAAGAGTTAAAGTAGACAAAGCAAAGGGTGAAAATGAGGAACACATTACTAATTTCAATTTAGTGTTGCTGTTTATTTTTGTGTTTATTTAGGCTGGAAGAGGCCCATATGTAGCGGTTTGATGTTGGCAAATTGTTTTTAGTTATAAAGTTAAAGATTAGGGTTATTTGGTGGGGAAAATTTTTTTTTTTAAATTAATGTTTTTATTTATGTTAAATGAAAAATGACTTATTTGTTTATTTTGACGGTTTGATTTATGGTCAAAAGCTGTGTAATTTGTTTTTATTAATATTTATGTTTTTTTTTAACAGATTCGTTTGTAAATAGCCAAGAATGGACGTTAAGCAGAACGGTACCAGATCTCCGACTTGTGAGTTCTTTTTAAAAAATTATTTTTATTTTTTAGTTATTATGCAAAATAGTTGAATGGAAAGATTTAAAAAAAAAATATTTTAACGATTTTTATGTAAAGTGACGTAAAAGCAGATTTTTTTTGTTGAAAGGAAGTGGTTGAATAGAAAATATTTGAATAAATTTCTATTTCCATGAATATTTTATGTAAAGAAATTAAAATTTAATTTTTAATAAAAACTCCCTTGAGAAAAAATCGATATAAATATTGTAATCGCAAGTAACTAAGATAACTATTGATTGTAGTGAATATCAATATTTTATTAAAATATTTATTTTTAATTGTATTCATTAATCTGTAGGGAATTGTTGGCAGTTTGTCGAGTGGGAAATCTGCTTTAGTTCATCGATATCTCACTGGTTCCTACATGCAAGAAGAATCACCCGAAGGTAAACACACATTTCCGTTTCCGCCCAAATATGCAGGGAATAAATCTTTTCGAGGTTTACGGTTTGTCATAAATTTTCTTTTACCTATTTCGCAGGTGGAAGGTTCAAAAAAGAAATCGTTATAGAGGGTCAAAGCTTTCTTTTGCTGATCCGAGACGAAGGAGGGCCTCCTGAACTTCAGGTACAAAAAAAATTAATTTTTTACAAAAAAAAATCAAAATGGTTTTAGCGCTTTGCCGTTAGATCGTGCTAGTGCTGCTTTACTGCCCTCATTTTCGGGATTTGCTACTTGTTTTTTGCAAAAAGCGATAGATGGAGACAAACTCGCAATCTCTGAAAGCATTATACAGGAAATAAAAAAAAAATTCTTTGAATTTAATAACAATCCTTTTTTTTTTTTTTTTTGGTTTGTTTGTTTGTATTTAGTTTACATCGTGGGTTGATGCAGTGATATTCGTCTTTAGTCTTGAAAACGAATCAAGTTTCAATGCGGTTTACAATTATTACGCAAAAATGGCACACTTTCGTAATCCCAGCGAAGTTCCGCTTATTCTCGTAGGAACTCAGGGTAAGTTTTTATTTTACATGATTTTAAAGCGAAAAGATAATTCGAGTGAGTCGCGTGGATTTGAATCAAAAACCCCATAATTTTTGTCTACCCTGAGGTCTGTAAATGGAAGCTCCATTGAAAAATGCAATCATTGGTTGTTTTATTATTTTTTATTTCTATTTATTTACATTTTTTTTATATTTTGCGTTGCTGTTGTTCACGAAGAATAAAGGCGAGCAATTGCTGCTTTTGGCGCCAGAAATTCTGACTCATTAGCAGTAGACAAGATTCATATCCCCTTTATTATCCTATCTATTTATCAATAAGTCTGAAACAAAAGTGGCTTGCGATTGGTGGAAAAAAATTGGGCAATTACGAACATTGAGAAATCAATGGATAAGACATTATTTCCACGCGTGATTAGTTCAATTTGCACTTTAACCGAAATCAAAGTCTATAAATTGACTCTTATCAATTTAAATTTTTGTCTGCGTTTTATCAACACTTTATAATAAGGTGTCGCAGGCCAATTATAATTTCTAAAAAAAAAATGAAGAAAAAATCCTAGTTAGTGACTTATTGCAATCCGACTTTGAAAAAATTAAAGAATCGTAGCAGAGAAGCCTCTAAAGTCTTACATTGATTTCCAATGAGGAGGAATAAGTGTCTAAGCCTTTGCATGTGCCAGTTTTATTTATTTACGGTTTTAAAAAAAGGAAGGGAGAAATATATTAGATGTCAGCAAATTCTTTAAAATCTAGTAGTGTTTGATGACCTGGTGATTGTAAACGTTTTCTTTTGGCACCCAATCTTGGCACAATTTCAATCCTTAGTTTCAATTGGGAAGAGACCACTATAAACAGAAGGAAGTCATATTTGTAATAAATATTTATTATTCTTTACTCGAATTATTATTATTATTTAAAACAAAAGAGAAACAAATAGGAAATGATTAGTTACACAATAAAAAAAACGAAGGAAATTGCAATTTCGTCTCAGATCATAAATTCATTGCAATACGAGGTAACAAAAAGGGGAAAAAATAAACAAGATAAGTTTTTATATTTAGTCCGGACATGCTAATCTACCTGCCTCATATTTCTGTTCCTGGGGTTCCCTATTGATTTTCTCTTCCTTCCCCCTCTATCCTACTCGTTGTGTGGAGGACGATCAATATTGGCGTTGGTTGTGCTGAGAGACCTCAGCGTAGACTTCACTACATTTCCCAGTTTTGATCTGTGTCGCTTGGCAGCGATGTGTAGCTGCCGCTTCGTGCCTTGTTTCTAAGGAAGACCCATCCCAGGTCTCTGGTGAGTTTTTTCCTCGCTTTGTGTTTTATATTTTGCCGTGGGTGCATGCAGAGTAACGTCGCGTTGAGTGGTGACGTTTGTTTTTCTTGATTCTGATGGTTTCGAGTCTTCGGCTGAGTGGCGCCAAGGTGCTGATGTTTGTTTACGCTATGAGTAGGTCAAATGAGACTGATTTTAATCACGTTTGTCATTATATATAATTACAAATTGATTTTTAATTTAAAAAATATATCTTGTTTCTTTTTTTAATGTGGGAAATATTTAATTGATTTTTAAAAGGTGATTGAATTTTTTTTGGGAAAAAAAATGGATGTTTTTAAATTGCCAATTAGGAAGTTGTCAAATTTACTGACTTGTCAATTTGACATAAAACCCGACGCATCAGGTGCTAGGTGCAGAGTTTATGGTTGCCAATAACATCCAGTGTTTGGCTGAAGGGTTTACCTTTGTGTACTTCAGGAAGCAATTTAGGAATTTTATGTTTTGACACATTTAAGATCCAGGCTTGAGTCTTTGATTCACATCTGTTCGTTTTCCCTTATCCTGTTTTTCTTCAAGGCACGGAAAGAAAACAATAACATTTTCAGTTTTCTTGGCATTTGTCCAAGTTTTTTTTCCTAAAATAACATGTTTTTGTGTATCGAATTGTGAATCTGCATAATTTTTAATGCTATAAAATTCAGCATCGTGGCACAATGACGTAATTTCTACGTTTAAAGATTGATAAAAATCAATAGCGCGTAAAAGATTGAAAACAAAGCCATTAAATTAATTTTCTCCCCACTAGCTGCATACTTAAATGCAATTTACGAAGATATTCTTTATTTACTACGTCTGAAAGGTTGATTAAAACAAACAGTATGTAAAGGATTGGAAAACAAAGTCATTAAAAAAAATTTTGTAAAAATAATTTCAACTTCATTCATAAAGTTTTAATGTTCAAGACTACTTTTAATCTTATATAACTAGAATGAGCCATTCATTTTATTATTTTGAGTACGTAAGTTGGATGTAATAATAAAAAGCACTCAGGAGGTATTAAAAGAATGGCTAAACACTTTCATCTTACTTCTGTTTCTAAAAGAAGAAAAAAATAACACTCAACTTCTTTCGGAAAAGTAGGCCAGGTTTGTAATGAAAATGTGTAGTTTGGGAATAGCAAAAGAGATTCTTGAATTAGAAAAATCAATACTGGGTTTTGGAACAATTTTAGGGGCTCTTTCTCTATAACACCAAGAAGTCCCTGGTTTTGGTTGTTCACATGCAATTTGTTTTCTCCAACATACTTTCTTTTTTTCTTTCTTTTTATTCCTCAATTTATGTCTTATTTTCTCCCTTTTCCTTGCAGTGCTTTACAATTGCAATCCCCCAACGATCAGACCAGTCTATTCACACATAGAGAGAGGGGATTCTTATCAAATATATTATATGCATATAGAAATAAATGTTTTAATTTTTTTGTTGTAAAATTTTATCCTTTATCAAAACTCATCTTTATCATTAGTTTTTTTCTCTCGTGAGCTTCCGTGTCCCCTGCAATTACGAGGGGATTTATGCATGCATTGTATTAAGCCTGATGGCACATAGAATAAATTGACAAGATAAAGAATGTCATGACGTTTAATTACAGAAAGAGATCCTTTTGAGTTAATAGTTTCTCTGTTTTGAGACTAACCACGCGACTCAATTTGTGTAGTGATACAAGTCGATTATTCTCAAATCAATTTACTTTTACCAGATGCAATCAGCGAGAATAATCCTCGCATAATTGACGACGCCAGGGCTCGAAAACTAGCCAGTGACTTAAAACGTTGCTCCTACTACGAAACGTGCGCCACTTATGGACTTAATGTGGAAAGAGTCTTCCAAGATGGTAAGATAAACAAAATATAATTAAATTCTCTTCTTTGTTTACAGAAAAATTTATTTTTATCGATTTAAATTTACTAAGATAATAGATATTACGAAAAAATATTTAAACAAAAAAACTCGCATTTCGAACTCTATCTAAAACATTTCACGCCGCAAGTGTTTTCTTAAGACAAAAACATTAGAACGTAAAATGTCTCGTTCAGCTCGTAGACAAGAAAAATCGGATTTTCAAAAATTTACCGAAAAGCATTCGTTTAAAAATAAATTTAATTATTGTAAGTTTTTGTAAATCTGGTTTTTCTTGCTGTGGTATGTGTTTTCTAAAACCGTGTAAACACACTAAATACTCAGATTGTGTGAACGGGGATTTTTTTTTTTTTTATTTTTTTTTTTTTTACTATGAATGTGATAAGAGATCCTATGCGAAGATGATGGGTTCATTCATTGTGTATAGTCATTCATATTCTAGATAACGGGCACGAGTTCCTAGTTGGGGGTAAAAAAGTAGAAGATAAGAGAGAATGTATACACGATTTAAAGTGGGGTTGTGGAGGGGCGAAGTGTGTTGGAATTCTTTTTAAAATATTGTAACACTGAACTTATTTTTTGATAACGCTTTTTGTTGTTGCTGCAGCGTGTCAGAAGATTGTACAACAGAGGATGGCAACATTGACTCCAACCAACTCGCGGCCTAGCACTCCCAACCATTCCTCGCTGCGTGGCAACTATTATATTCCTTCGCCGACTAATAATGGATTCAGCGCCAGTGCCACTGCCAATAACCCTTTATCCACTTCTCCGAGTAACTTAGCAAATGCGTCTCCCAGTCATAACGCACAGAATTTTGCACAGTTTAAAGTAAGATCCTCGGAAGAATTTTTTTTTCTCTCGGGAATAACATTGACTTTTTATTGTGCAGGAAACGTCGCGGGAACCTTCTTCCAAGGATTCGTTAAGGGAACCGACAGTGACGAGACAACCTCAAGTTTCGCTTCCTCCTCCACCTCAACACCCTCCACCTCCGTTTGAGAAATTAATACCGTGTGACAAGCCCGCAATGCCGAGTTTGGACACGTTGCCTCCACCTCCCAAGGACCAAAAAGATTTGCCCACTCCAAGTTCAACCCCGACTACGACTCGGAAGCACCGACGTCGTTCCAACTTGTTCACAGTGAGTTCCTTGGTAATGCCAGCACCCTTCACTTAGTCAAGTAGTTGTTTGATTTTATTTAATCACACAGCTTTTTTTAAATTTAAAAAAAAATAATTTTGTTAATTTTTTATGCATTGGAATGTGCTGCTTGAAGTGATAAGTTAATGAATCATAACTTCTTGTTAGTCATAATCGTTGCATGGGGGAAATATGTATGAATAAAAAAATTAAAATTTGTGTTTAATCCAACTTTAATTTGTTTGTTTTAGCCGTTAAAGAAGGGCGACGAAGATAAGAAGTTGAAAAATGGTGAAGTTGGCAGCGGCCGTGCAATTCCTTTGAAACAGGTGACATTTTGATGAATTTGCTCGAGGATTTTTATATTGAATATTAATTTTGTATTTAAAGGGTTACTTATACAAAAGAAGTATGAAAGCGTTGAATAAAGAATGGAAGAAAAAGTATGTGACATTGTGCGATGATGGACGGTTAACTTATCATCCGAGTCTTCATGTATAGTTCTGCATTTATTGCCCCATTTTGTCGGAATTTATATTGATTTTTTTCTTTTTTATCGTAGGACTATATGGATGATGTTCACGGTAAAGATATTCCTCTTATTCACACGACTGTAAAAATTCCTGGACAAAAGCCCCGGGGATCAAGATCGCAAAATTCTTGTAATGCTGCGAACGGAATTACGAACGAAATTAATTCTTTATCTATCAGTGGTACGATCGAAATGATTTTTTATTTAAAAATTGTACAGTAAACAATTGGAATTTTCTAGGTGGTTTTCATACTAATTTGCAAGCGTTCAGTAAAGATAAATCCCGCGATAAAGATGTTCTTTTAACGGCTTACGAAGTGATTCGTGAAGGACAAGCTCCTCGATCTAGCTCTGTTTCAAGTAATTGTGACGACTCCGTGGTAATCCCCAACTCCTCCATTACTCCTGGTGAATTGAAGTATTGATTTACAGTTTGAATTTTTTATAAAAATGTTGGTTTGTTGTTCAGGACTTTTGAATGGATCTGATATCGGTTCTACGAATACGATCGGTGGTAAAAATGAAACTCCAAATGTAAAGAAAAGGCACAGGAGGATGAAGAGTAGTGGCTTGAAAAATGTGGACAATTTGGATGGTAATTTTGATTTTAAAAAAAATTTAATTTCCTGAAAATGAAAAGTAATTTTTGTATTTCTTTTTCAGATTCTGACGGTTATGAGTTTATGATAGTTTCTCTAGACAACAAACAATGGCATTTTGAAGCGCCTAATACCGAAGAAAGAGAATTGTGGGTACAAGCAATAGAACAACAAATTTTAAATAGTCTTCAGAGTAACGAAACAACAAAATCTAAAGTGAGTTTTGCAATTTTTTAGTTCAATTGTTTACTAAATTTTACGCTTTGTCTTTCAGTCTCGAATGAATAGCTTAGTGGAAGCTGCCAATCTACAAGCAATCAGAACGAGTGTTTGGGGAAACGCACATTGTGTGGACTGCGACGCACCAAGTAATTTTCAACTCAAAATTCAAATTTTGAACTTGATTTATTTATTATCTATTTTTATTTTTTTAAACTCAGATCCAGATTGGGCAAGTTTAAATCTTGGTGCACTGATGTGCATTGAATGCTCTGGTATACATCGTAATCTGGGCTCGCACATATCGAGAGTACGGTCCCTTGATTTGGACGAATGGCCGTAAGTTTGTAACAATTTTGTAGATTTTTATCAGGTGATAAATCATGCGTGTTGCCCCGATTTAGGCCAGGTCACATTGCCGTAATGATGCAGATGGGAAATCAAGTGGCCAATAGCATTTGGGAGGCCAATCTCAAAGGAAGGGCAAAACCAACGCCAAACTCGAGCAGAGAAGAAAAGGAGAGGTGGATACGAGCAAAATACGAAAACAAAGAATTTCTGGCACCTCTTCCACAGAACATCAGTATTGGTCAAGTAAGTTAATTATTTATCAATTGGATCGACTTTATTAAATTATTTATGTATTTTCTAGCAATTAATTGATGCGGTGTGCAAACAAGAAATGAGATTTGTGGCCGTTTTGCTGTCTAGAGCAACTTCCGAACAAGTGAATGCGACTGTTAGTACAAGGGATTTGCGGACGCCGCTTCATTTAGCGTGTGCCATGGGCAATTTAGCAATTACGCAGTTACTCATTTGGGTGAGTTTGTAGCGTTGTAGAATTTAGAGTAAAGTAAGGCCATTTTAAATTAGGGCTGTGGAATTTTTTTTTTTTATGGCCGATTTTATTATTGTTAAAGTTGTAAACAAAAGGAAAAAAAGCACTTCCTTTGGATTTTATTGACGTATCAAGGTCCAAGGAAGTGAAATCACTGAAAATTTAGCGGAGTGGAATGAAATAAATTTAATGTTTTGGAAAGATTTTTAATTGGAAAAATGAAAATGTTTTATTAATTATTTCTTTTTTTTTGCAGCACAACGCGAATGTGAAGAGTGTGGATCACGAAGGCCGGTCAGCGTTAATATTTGCGCATAATTCTGGTTCGCAAGAAATTCAGGATTTGCTTGTTAATAATGGATGCAGAGAAACTGTGACTGTAAATAGTACGTTACCACGAAGAAAAAATTCTGTTACCAGAAAAAACCCAGAAGTATTCGACAAATTACCAGCAAGCATCATTTGAGAAATGGAAGAAAAACTATTCAATTGATGCTTATTGCTAATTTAATACTACAGTAACTATCACTAATTGTGGCCTTCAAAGCATCTGGAATGCATCCATTTTTTACTTTACAAAAATCCCATTCAGTCATCATTGAAAAGTCAAATCCGGTGAGCGGACATGATAAATTGCGTCCCTTCCTACTTGTCCAATGTAATTTCATTTTCATACGCCACAGTCGAGTTGGCATTGAGATCGGTGTTTGTAAAATACCTGTGTTTGAATATATTTTAATTAAACTCTTGAATTATGTAAGGACTTTAAAGATTTTTTAAAATGATGATTGTCAATGATTTATCTGTGGTGAAAAAAAATAACAAAAAGAAACTGAAAAAAATGACAAATCCTTTTTCTTTTATTGTGAATATGAGTTGAATTCCAAAGATTCATATAAAAAAAAATTCAGAAATTTGTCTTTTAAACGTGTACAGTGTATATGTAATTTGTACTATATAATAACTGTTGATAATTTCACTTAAATATTAGACGTTAGTATTAATAATTTAATTTGAATAGTTTGTTATATTGTATATAAAGTTGGTAAAGAATTAGATTCATCCAGCTGAGTACAAAGACCCTTCCTTCTTCTATTTACCTTTTTTAATGAAGAAACATTCAAATAGTCGGTCAGGTTGTATTTGCGTAATGAAATGTGTTGAACCGTTTGTCTAAGTAAAGTAATTTAAAGGTTAGATTTTGCCATGTCACAAACAATAAGAAAAGCTAGATCAGGTTTTAAATATTGTGTCATATCCAAAAAACGAACCTAAAAATAGTGATCAATAAGTAAATTTTAAAAACAGGCGTGCACATTATATCAGCTTTGGTATAAATATCAAATCAATTTGTGAGAAAATTCAATTATATTTGCTCAGTAGGTGTCTAGTCTAAAATTGTTATCAAGAAATCATTAATTCGAAGTGACATTTCTGTGTAAGATATTTATTTTATTATAATATTATTGACTGCACACATTTTATTTTTTTGTTTTGTTATTAAGGTTATCATTAAATTTAAAAAAAAAAATTAATTGGCATTTTTCAGTATCCTTGAGTAGAATAAGATAATAATGTGTTTTGCTAACTTTAAAATCAAACCAAAAATTTCTTCTTTAAATACGTAGATGTTTTTGTCAATAACCTTTGCCTTGACATTATATCTCAAGGTTAAGAAGACATTACAGCAAATTTTTTGTTTCAACTTTCATTTTTTTCTTCAATGTTTTTTAATTTTGCCTTGATTCAATTTTTGTGCTAAAAGATCCTGTGGTACATGTTTGATTAGAAATTGCCAGCACTGCATTGCGCTGTATCTTCCTTTGATGGTGGTAAAGCTTTATCTTATTTTGAATAATTGTGTGTTCTTTAATCTACCGATATATATTGTAATATACAAGACTCGAAAATAGTCTTTTTCATTAAAAACATAAGAAACTTTGTACTTTATTCTCAATTCTTTATTTTTACTTTACGTCGAAACGTACATTAAATATTCGTCAAACATTATTGTGAACTGAAAACATACATTACAATTTCAGTGCTTGTTAGTCATACCTTGCTATACCTGTTTTTACACACTTGAATTCCCCGTTTCTTAATTAATGAATAAAAGATGACCCGATTAGGATTTCCGTCTAAGTTCAAGAATTCCATTGGGGAAAATCCCAGAAGGAAACTAGCAAATCAGCAAAATCACGTCAAAACTTTAAAAGTTACACATAACATACGTAATTGCGTAGTTTTCATAAATAAGTTACGTAAAAAAAAATTATTTTTAAAAACATGTTTTATGAAAGCAACACTGAATATTTTATTTTATTATGTAACTTTATATTTCAAACCAAACGGATATAAAAGTAAATAATAACAAGAATAGATTCTTAATAATAATAATAAAAAATATTGTAAAAACAAAGCAGTGTGTGGTTAGTCACAAAAAGTTGTTTGTTTGTCTTTATTCATTAGTACCTCATCTAAAAAGAGGAATTTATTTTAAGGTAGGTGTAAACAGAAGTTATTTTGACATCGACTTCTCAGAAAAATTTATAAACGTTTACGGCTGCAGGCGATATTTGGTCGTTAATAACCTACATCTACTTCCACCCAATTCTGTGACGTGAAATCATTTTTATGTGTCAGAGTTACTGTATATTTTGCTTTGTAATTTATCCTCCGGACGCCAGGAATTTTATATATTCACAGAATATTTGCATTTAAAACAGACTTTCATTTGGTTACACAGGATACTCAGACTGTTGCGGCAGTGTATTGCTCTTTCAAATTCTTTTGATGGTGTTGTTGTAGAAAATCAACGGATTCCTCTCCTTCTAGTTTTAAAGTGCTAAATATCGTAAGTACGAATTTTATCTGTTTTTCCCCTGGTAATTAAATTTTACTGAAGTCCACTAACTTTTTGGAAATTTCTTTATCAAAATTTTTGATACAAGTCAAATTTACATTACATTTTGTGTAATATTCCTAAGAAACTTAGATACTTTACAAACATTTTTCTAAAAAATTTAATTGTACAATAATGTAGCAACTCTAATTTTATAATTTTTAAAATGTTTGTGAAGTTACCACTGCCCAACTTCCTCTATTTTTTATTCAGAACTACATTTCAAATTTCAGGAATTAATAACTTTGCCTTATAAATTCAATTTTTTTCCCAATCTTTAGTTTATGGCATTTATTGCATTGAGTAATAATGTCTCAATTTGAGTACAAAGGGTAAAAAATATTATCTTATCAAAACGGCACTATACAATGATCAATTCAGTAATAACTGAATAATGGCTTAATAAAATCTTATTTAAAAATATCTCAGGTAAATATCTTGTTTTTGGACAACTTTTAAGTCTAAAAATCATACCAGTTTAGCATGAGACAACAAATTCAACAGTATATGAGCTTGAAAGAAGTGGCTTTCCTGCAATGCGCTATAGCTCACATGAGCAATGTAGATCCTTCCATTCTTTAAATCCACAGTACACTGTGTTCATTACATATGTACAAATTATTGGCAACATAAAGCATAAAGAATGCCATGCCAAATAAAATTTAAAAGTAAATCCAAGTACCGCGTGGACTTGCATGTGGAGAATCAGTGGACTGTCCCACTGATTCATAATTATATCGCTAAATTAGATTTAGATAAAAAAAATTTAAGATTAGCGGGAAATTCTTAAACAAATACGAGAAGTAGAAAAATAACCTTATTTATCTACTTCTTTTAAAGTTATTGTCAAATGTTAATAACTATTTGTTATTAAATACATACTCCATTAAAAGAGGAAGAGAAAAAAAAATTCCTGCTACTAAACTTTAAACTGAAATTCTTTCAATGTGTAGTTTTGGGAAAAACAAATAAACCCAGTCATGAGTCTCAAAAAAGGCGGAGTTAATGGTGACGTCACTCTACACGTCACAACAAACCTTTAGAAAAAGCCCCAAACCGCCGCGTCCCTATCAGCCTTTACCTGCAGTTCAGACGAGACTCGATCGAACGCGAGCTGTCGCATCGCATGGCTGATAACCCAGCCTTCGTTCCCGAAAAGGGTGAGCCGCCAACTGGCACCCTTCCGCCGGGAAGCCCACCACAAATTACTGTCGAATCATGGGCAAACAAGACAAAGGGTTATCAGGTGAGAAATTTTGAAGGTCATGCATATCAAATTTGGTTAGACAGACCCTAGACAATTCCAATCTGAAGAAGGGTTAGGAATGCGGATTCGGGGGTAACCAAGACTCATGTTTTATGTTTTACTTTGACGTCTCTAGTTGAAAACACCTCCATCCTCACCGGAGTTACATCCAAATACCTACATGGCTGGACACATTCCCGAATCGAAAACAGATTTGTCCATCGTCTCGCAGGGCACTTCCGAAAATGATTTTGATCCATGGGCTGTAACTGAACTCGAAGACACTGGCGAAAAGTGGTCGGGTAAGCATCAAAACTATTTTTATATTATTTTAAATCATTATCCTCGCGCTTGAGCACGCTTCAATTGTCGATATTGTGTTTGTTTACATCCGAATTGATTATTTAAATAATGGCGACTAGGATAAGTAAAATTTCGAATGATTACGAATCAAAGTCACGAATTTTCGCACGTCGCTATTGGTTTTGCTGTTTTATTTCTTTTAAACCATATTCTGTTAAACCATATATTACTTGCGAAGAAGAAGAAGCAGGTAATTGGCTCGTTATTCACGAAAAAATTATCCTTAACTAAAAATAACTCGCAACTGTATTAATTTGAAGAAATTGACGAAAGTATTTAATTATGTTTTACCAGTTGTCAAGGAGACGCAAATGTTGCATACTTGTAGTGATTTCATTCATTTACACAGCAGATAACACATATCACAATAGAATAGTTTGCAGATAATGCAGATGTCACAATAGATTGAAATTGATCAATACTATGAGTTGACAAATGTATGTTTTTATTTGACAAGATAAAAATAAATCCAAGAAACGAAATTGAATGCATACCCAGTTTGATAAGAAATTTATTAATTCTTTTTTTCTTATTTTATTTTTTGTAGAACTCGACCGAGCAAGCAAATTTCGCCGCATTGTAATCACAACCCTTAAGTTTATCGCCCTTATTGGACTTCTTTATCTGTTTATCTGTTCCTTAGACTTTTTAGCGTCTGCTTTCAGACTAGTTGGAGGCAAAACAGCAGGTAAAGTTTTATCAATTTCCTTTGTGAATAAGCCATAATTAAGATAATTCCTTTTAATCATAGGGGCTGTATTTAAGGAAAATGAACATTTACGGAATCCTGTTGTTGGTCTCATGATTGGTGTCTTGGCGACAGTTTTGGTCCAAAGTTCCTCGACGTCGACCTCTATTGTGGTTACAATGGTCGCATCTGGATGTAAGCACTTTACGAATCTAAATGCACCTGTTTACTAAGCTATATCTAATCTTTATTGTGGGGAGGAGCGGGTGATGGTGAATGACCTTTTTTCCTTTACATTTATCATTTATCTGTTTGTTTTCAAAGTTTAAATTCCTGTTTACATTGAACATGTAAACATTACCATATTCCGTCAATTCTAAGACGGCACCGACTATCGGTAAACTACACCCTTATTTTCAATACTATTATCAGCCATCGAACTATAATTAGAATTTATACTGCACATTAAATAAAACAGGCAATTAACTCTGTTTATTCTCATCTTTCAGTATTAGATGTGCCTACTGCCATTCCAATTGTAATGGGAGCAAACATAGGCACATCAGTGACTAACACGTTCGTGTCGCTGGCCCAATCTGGAGATCGAAATGAATTCCGAAGAGCCTTTGCCGGAGCAACTGTACACGATATGTTTAATTGGTTATCAGTTATCGTTTTGCTGCCACTCGAAATTATAACAGGTATTTTTATTTACATTTTAAAATTTAAAATAAAAAATTAATAATTTTTTTCTAAAATAGGGTATTTGTTTAAACTCACCGAACTTATTGTAAATTCATTCGAATGGGAAACGCAGAAGCAGGCGAATAAGCAGCTGTTAACAGTATTGACAAAGCCTTTCACATCTCTTATCATTCAAGTAATCAAAATTGTTTGCTATAATAATTAAAACTTGTACTTACATCTGTTTATTTAATTACAGCTTGACAGTAAAGTGATTACAGATATAGCTATGGGAACGCTAGACGACCCAAACAAATCTATGCTTAAAGAATGGTGTAAAAAAGAAGTACGCGAAGTAATGGTTAACGAGACCATCAACGATACAATGCACTCGATCCTTAAAAACGAGTCATTCGGGATTGAGAAATGTAAGACGACTGAAGCCAATTTATAGAAGGAAATTATAATTCTTTATATTTACTTTGCCAGGCACGTATCTTCTTAATCCGGGTCTAAGATTGAGTGACACGATAGTAGGAGTGATCCTACTGTTCATCTCTATAATTGTACTTTGCGCGTGTCTCATATGTATGGTGAAGATTCTTCATTCCATGTTACGCGGACAAATTGCAGTGGTGATCAAGAAGACAATCAACGCGGATTTCCCAGGAAGACTCGGCTTTCTTACTGGCTACCTGGCCATTTTAGTCGGTTGCGGGATGACCATCCTGGTACAGAGCAGCTCCATATTTACCTCTGCCCTCACTCCATTAGTCGGCATGGGCGTCATATCCATCGAACGAATGTATCCACTAACCCTCGGCTCAAATATCGGCACTACCACTACAGGCATACTGGCTTCTTTAACTGCTTCTGGCGACAAGCTCAAACATTCCGTCCAAATTGCGCTGTGCCACCTCTTCTTTAACATTTCCGGCATTCTACTTTACTACCCAATACCGTTCATGAGGTGGCCGGTGAAAATGGCTCAAGTATTGGGGAACACGACAGCTAAATACCGCTGGTTTTCCATCCTCTACTTGATATTCTCATTCTTCATCATTCCTGGTCTCGTGTTTGCCATTTCGATGGGTGGTACAACAGTAATGATGGCAATCGGGATCCCGATATTTGTAATTGTAGTACTCGTCGTCATCCTCAACATCATTCAACGCAAGCAACCAGAAGTTCTACCGGTTAAGTTAAGAGACTGGAATTTTCTGCCGCAGTGGTGCCATTCTCTGAAGCCCTGGGATCGCGCTATCTCTCGCGTGACAGGTGGATGCAGAAAAGTCTGTCCTTGCTGTAAAAACAAAGAGGGTAACATAATGGACAATGCCAACAATCAGTATCATTCCAAAATTGCTATCATGAATGGAAGTACTTACACACTGAAATCGAATCCTGCTGAATTCGATGGACAAGGTCACACTAATCCTGTTGCCACAAGTGCTGTGTAGATCAGATGTGAAAATGTGCGTAAGGTTGTTAGAATGTATATAAATTTATCATGTCATTTTATCATTTAAGTTCATTAAACTAGGTTGTAAACGAGTATCTCCTCGTCTAATTGCACTTAATTGCTATTAATGTAAGCATTTCAGGTCTTTTTTATTGCAGAACATTTATAGTGTTAAAATGATGATCAGATGTTGATATATAGAACGTTACTATCAGTTTAAGAGAATTTCATTGATGTTTAGTAAAGCAAATTACTAATGGTTTGTGAGACGTGTAATTTTGCATATTTTTTCAGAGATTGAGTATTTGTATGAACTGAAGTTATGATAATGCGTTTTAAACTTGAAAACTGTGACTGATTTTTGGCGGGCCAAATTTCACTACTTTATTCAAATAAAATACTGAACGTATGTTCAAATTAAACGCTGTGGCATTCTATCACGTTGCTCAAATTAAGCAAGTGAAACTAACATAATTATTGTAAATGTTTCTCTTTAGTCATTCTTAATCCACATTTTGTGCCTAAAAATATTATATTAATGCTTGGGATGAAATGATATGCACAGGAAGAAATGACAATAAATCAAATAAAGAGTGATTATTATTTTTATGTTGTAATAAGTCTGGAAATTTAGCAGTATTTTGGCTTAATAAATTTATTTATTTTTAAAAAAATTGCTTTTTTTTTCTATTTACAATCTATGAACATCTATTTACATAACTTATTTGTCCTGAGGATTTACGTCTTTATATGTCTCCGGTAATCGCAGACCAACGAGGCCAGCTGTCTCTGATATAGATCTCTCGCCTTTACCGTGATATTTTTCATAAATATCCTGCATGTGTAAATAAAAATTGGTTAAAAAAAAAAATTGTTATATTAAAAAAAATTATGATTTACCCCATATTCTTTAACGCTCCGAATATATATTAAATACGTTTCTGCTAAATATTTCATTTCTTTCTGTCCTTTGCAAAGTTTTTCGTCTGTTACTTGGTGTTTGCGAAATTGATCCATTACGAATTTATACATTTCCAAATCACGAACGTTTTCATTCTGTAAACATTTTAAATGTATGTAAGAATTTATTTTTATAGAATTCCCTTAAATAATTTACCTTTCTGCAACCATAACGGAGTTGACGAATAATTTGTCGAAGTGTGCTTTTAACTGATGAACAAGCAGCCATACTTACAATAATTTAGTTAAGATTTTCAATACTAGGTGACTACGGTGCAATTTTATAATGACGTCATGAAGTGTACAGTATGGCGTCCGAGAGGGCTATTCAATTATTCTCATAAAAAGTTTCTCAAAAATTTTTTTCCTTTGTAAAATTATTTTGAAAACTTTTTTGAGAAATGTTTTGGAAAATTTTTCGTAAAACCTTTTGGAAAACTTTTTTTAAAAACCTTTTGGGATAATAATTGAATTGGCCCTTTCAGACTCCGTACTCTAGTTACTTTGAATCAAAATGGCTACAAACAACACATCAACAGAAGAAACTAGCGTTATTATGACTCTACTCGATACTTTCAAACTAGGTTGGAAGAAATATAAACAGCTTGATGATTTACCATCATCGTCCACCGAAGAATTCCAAGTAAGTTGTTTAGTTTGATTAACTTTTAACTTGTGACTAATTTAAAATATTTTGCAGTCTAAAGCAAAAGAAGTGGTAAAATTACTTGAAAATGCTACTCGAATGGTTTCGGAATTGTCATTATATAGTTTGAACGAAGAATTTGACGAAATTTCAACGACGAATATCAGGTAAAAAAATTAATTCAGATTTAAATTACAGTAAATGAGCTAAACTAAATTAATTTTGCAGATTTCTTCTTCTTCCATTTCTTCTGGCTAATACATCAGAAAGATTAAAAACAGATAGCAGGATTGACAGTTTAGAAATTGTAGAGGTAAATAACATTTTTATTAATGCTATACGACTGTGGTACTTAATTACTTTTATCATTTTTTAAATTTCAGAGTTATTATAAAAATTTCCTCGGTTTGTGTAAAAGTTATGACGTAATGGAGTTTGAAATACCTGATAACAAAACAGAAACAAAGCAGCTCGAAACAAAACCAAGTCTAGAAGAAATGACTAGAAATCGAGACTGCAAAATCAAACGTTATAAAGAAAAAAAGGCCCAAGAAGAATTGTTATGTGAATTGGAAAAAACAGTTAGGATTAGTTCAAACGGTGACGAAGAATTAGAAAGAAAGTATTATGTAATTTTATTGAAAAATCACATTAACAAAGCGTTGGACGAGTTGGAGAACATTCACAGTAAGCATTTGAATTTCTAAGTTTTAAATATTTTACTATTAAATTTTTTTCTTAATTTACAGTGGAAAAATCGATGTTATTACAAATGAAAACACGTAAGGATGATAATCTTGTAGAAAATGAAAATAGTTCCAAATTAATAAATAAAAAAGTGAGTACACTTAAGATAGCTAAAATTTAAATACTAATCGGTATTTCTTGTTACTTTTAGCCTTTAAAACCAATTATAATTACGAGAAATGCACTGCAGAAGCAGGTATACGGGCTTGGATATCCGAGTTTTCCAACAATGACTATTGATGAATTTTATGAGGAGAGATTAAAGGAACCTGGAGACACTGAAATCGATAAAACGTAACTTAATTGGTTTAATATTAAGATGTACGACTGATATATGTTCATTTTATTAGGCTAAGTTTAATGGCTAAGGCAATGGCAGGAGTTAATCGGGAAGAAGAAAGAGAAAGTGATGCAATACAAGCAGAAATTGCTGCAGAAACTGATAATGTTGACGAATTAAAGAGACTTCGAGGATGGGATGATTGGAAAGATGGTATAAATACTAAAACTTAATTTAAAAAAAATTGTTTAATACTTTATTTTGAAAATGTAGATCATAGAAGAGGATTTGGTAACAGAAAAAACAGAAGCTAAACATTACATCAAAACATTCAATATTTTATAATATTGTAAATATTAAACGATAAAAAAAATTAACTTCTTTTTTTTATTAATTCATTTTTAGAATTAAAAAAGAAATTATTTAGCATTGGAACGACACATTTATTTTTCACAATTTTTCATACACTTCATACTTATATGTAATTTCGTTTTCCTTTTGAACTTCCGTGGGAACATTAGAATCACTGTAATAAACAAAATGTAAAATACTATTCTTTGAATACCGGTATATTCGTTAATTATTACCTGATAATGTGATATTTTTCGATGAAAGAGTTCGGAAAAAATACATCACATTCAAAGTTCTTCATAATCCTCGTCAAATAAATTCGGTGGCATATTTCAGATTCTATAGTGCTCTTTAATAATATTTGATTAGTATGTAAATTCAATTTATAAAGAAAAATACCTTATAAATCTCATGACCACCAATAATCCATAAGTTTTCTATTTTTTCATTTAGTTTGCCTGTGTGCAGTAAATTCAATGCTTCATCTAAGTTTTCACAAGTATAATGAGCTCCAGGAATTTCTCTAAAATCAATGAGTTTAAGTAAAATGTAATTTAGAGTATACTGGCTTACTTATGAGTTCGACTCAAAACTACATTGATTCGATTTATTAAAGGCCGATTTTTTTCAGGGATGGAGACCCATGTTTTGCGTCCCATTATTACAGCGTTTTGCTTGTCTACAGTAAAATTTATAAATAAAAATATCATTATCAGATTGTTAGAAATCAAACCTGGATCTTCAGTCTTCCTTGTCATTGCACTGAAATATTTCATTTCATTTCTAAAAATAAAATTAAAATTTGATGACTTGTAGCAAAACTCTCAAAACAATCTTACTTAAGTTTCCATGGTAACTCTCCTTTATAGCCGATACCAAGTCCGTCACAAGCAGCTACTATTAAGTTTAGTTTTTTCGTGCTGGTCATTGTATACGTAAAAGGGAATAAGGAAGGAATTATCGATATCAAATGCTAAACGTTGAGAATGAATGGAGCCGATCTTGTGCCTGTGTTATCTTGACTTGCTTTGCTGCTATTGCGACTGCGTTTTGTTTTGTGATAAAACAATTTTCGCGCCAATTTCAAAGCGCTAAATTGAACATCATAGAATTGAACAAGCGTACAGCCTATAGCGCTCTCTAGAGATGAAATTATTACGTTTTTAATAAAATCACAAAATAAAACCACAAAATGAACTATTACAGATTTTTGTGTGTTACACGGAGTTTAATTTACTTTCTAATATCTTAAATAAAAAATAACGAATATCACGTAGTTAATAAATATTTAAATATTGGTTTCGAGGCTATTTTTTGCTATCTGTCGCCGTCTCCATTTTTCTACCTTTGGGCCTCTTTGTTTGGGCTTTTAATTATCGCTTTTCGTGAAGATACATGATAAGTAACAAGATTACCATCTGTCAGTAATCACATCTTGACTACCTTTGACCAAATTTGTGGCGAAAAACAAATACGAGCGATGGCACTTCCCTCGAATTACCGATCTATGGCGACACAGCCAACGCCAACTCTGAATCGTAAGTATTTGGTACAAATTGTAAGATTAAAACTGCAGTAAGTTTTTGAAGTAGTCTCGTCTAAAACGATTTTCTTTTGTTTCTTTTCTGTTTGAATTATTTTTATTGTTGATTTTTGATATTAAAGTTAGAAATTTAAGTAATTTTAAGTAAATTTAGGTTAAGTTAATTTTAAGTTTATTTGTTGTTTTCCTTTTATTTTTTTTTATTTTTTTTTTTTATGTACACTGGTCTCTTAGAGCCATTTAATCCTGGCACACCAATCAATGTGGGAATTTTGAAAGGTAATTAGCCTAAGAGAA
This sequence comes from Stenotaenia linearis, assembly GCA_034700445.1. NCBI lineage: Eukaryota > Metazoa > Arthropoda > Chilopoda > Geophilomorpha > Geophilidae > Stenotaenia > Stenotaenia linearis. The sequence goes on from JAQIXT010000144.1 coordinate 34,958, forward strand.
AATAAGAGCTTTCATGAATTCAGAAAGTAGAAAATTTATTTTTATTTTGTAAAAGAATCTGGGTTGTTGAATTTATAGTAATAAATTAGTTTTTAAATCCATTTTATTTTCTATTGCCAGAACGACTTCGAGCTCAAATCGGAAGTTCATCCTCAGCAGCTACTCCATCTGTAAGACGAATTTATTAAATTTTTTCTGTAAATATATATTTTATAATTATATTTTCTTAATAGAGTGTAAGCAGCAGTCCATTTATCACGTCACCTCATGGACATCCATCATTCAACCCGGTCAAAGTTGGAACAAAAACAACAGGAGTAAGTATTGATCTATAATTTAAAATGATAATATTTAAAAAAAAAAAAAAAATTGAATTTTTTTTAAAAATTACAGCCAGAGACTAGAAATCCGAAACCACCGAAACCCCCAGACAAGCCGTTAATGCCCTACATGAGGTACAGCAGAAAGGTACTCAAGATATTTATTTTCAAATTTTTATGCCACTTGAAGTCAGGCAAGACCCCAAAAAAACGAGGCTCGGTACCCTTGTTCTAATCCTGGGTTAAGTTCGTTTATAAACAGAGAAAGAAAAAATATTAAAAACAAAAAAAAATTTAGACATTTTTTTATTAAAACAACTGCAGTTTTCAGCATTAAAATTGAATTTAAAAGTGAAGTTACTTAAAACAGGTTTTTACAGGTGAAACTTTTAATTTTTTTGAAATTACAGCTTTAATAGCGCGAAATTTAAATCACTTTTCTATTATTGCAGTGCTTTTTGATGCGAAAGCTGAAAAAAGTGGAAAAAAATGGTGACAATTTTTGAAAGTCGGTAAATTTCTGACTACCGGTAATAGTATAATCTTGCACTGGTGTTTGGAGGGATCTATGTGGCATTATGTTGGTTAAATTTTTCCTCTGCACCAGTCTATATAACTTTGTGTGAACGTTTCACTTTGTGATTTGTATTTGTCCGCACTTTGCTCAGTCGACTTTTTCCATTTTGATTTTATATTATTTTAATTTATTATTTTTTTTACATAAACCCAACTCCAAACTAAAAAGAGAAGAAAATATTAAAATGAATTTTGAATTAAAAGACGAGAGGATTCAGCCAGAAATTAAAATGTTCGTCACAGAATAATTAATTTTTACGATCTCGAGTTGTCGTGGTTTGTCCGGTTCTTTTGTGATTTGTAATTTCCTAGTTTACCCTTTTTTGGTAAGGGGTCGGTTATAATAATTTATTTTTAAACAAAAAAGGAATGAGGTTTAGTGGCAACAGCAGCAGCATCAGCATCTTGTTGTAGTTGACCTGGAAGCCTGTTTTATTCTCCTCCTCCACAGGTCTGGGACCAGGTCAAGGCCCAAAATCCTGACCTGAAGCTATGGGAGATTGGCAAAATCATCGGCCAGATGTGGAGAGAACTCTGTGATGAGGAGAAACAAGAATTCTTAGATGACTATGAGGCTGAGAAGGTACCTGTCATTTTTCCCATTGTGCTGGGTAAAAGCCAGTAACATATTCCAAATGTAAGTTCGTTCCAGCCTCATTCAATGGTCAGAGCCTTTCATTAACTCTGATTTGATATTTAATTTGGTTAATTTTTGTTTTCTTATTAATTTATTAGACTAACAAGAAAAATTGGTTTTTGTGTTTACTCGGTTATAAGCTCTGGCCATAGAGTCTTGCTGGAAAATAACGCTTTTGTTGAGTGGAATATAATTCCTTCTAACAGAAAAGTCTTTATGACAGGCCTGTAGCATCTGGCAATCAGTGTCTGGCTTTGATGCATTTTCGCCTACTTTATTTTCCTGTGTACATTTCTGTACTCTGGCTTCCTCTAACGACACCAATAATATGTATAGATATTTATAAAATAATTATAATAACCAACAATTTCAACTTTTGATTTTCGCACCCGTTCCGATTCCATTCCTCTGGCTGCATCCTTTATTTTATTTTTGATTTTGATGTATTGTGATTATAAGAAATTCAGTATTAGTGATCACATAGTACCACATACGAGCAATTGTGGTTTGTCTGTCTCATTCTGCTTTCTGTTTATTTTCATTTTGACTTTCAAAAATGTTAAATTTCGAATTTCAAACTGCATGGCTTAATAATAGAGACGAAATGTAATTATTTAAATATGTAAATTTTTTTTTTCTTTACATTAATTCGTAGGCTTTTGCCCATAATTCTGCATGCGCATGGTTTAATAGAAGCGTAGATAGAGTTTTAGCATGATATTGTACATTTACAATAACAATTTCAGAGTTTTGTACATTGCATTATGTATAATCTCACTTTTAAAATCTTTTATTTATTTTTATTTAATGGTTCACTCAAAATCATATTTTCTTACATGAAGGAATAAACGATGAGCTACTTTCACTATGGGTCTTTTCCATGTAGCCAATTTGAGCATTTTTATGGCTTTTTTATTTTTATTTTTTTTATTAAAGTGAAGAAGCTATGAGGAATTTGGTAGAAATCTCAAGTGAAATCATTAATTTTCCCACTTTGTTGGAGGAAATAGAAAATTTTTGCAATTTTTTTTGTGATATGAAAAATGGTTGTAGAAAAATCTAATTAAAAAGCTTTAAATAGAAATAGAACTTGAAATTTCTACTCAAATAAATACAGGTAGGTGATTAGACAAAGAGGACACACAAGAATTTTTTTTTTATCTTCAGTTTTTGTGGCTCAAGTGCTCAGACGACAGCTGACCCCAGTTAGCTGTGCAAACATAACCCAGCTTTTATTTGTTTATAAGTTAAGCCTTATTTTCATTTTTTTTATTATTTCAGTTAGAATATGATAAGACATTGAAAAGCTATCACAATTCCCCTGCTTATCTGGCCTGGATTGCAGCCAAAGGACGTGGTAAGTCTTGCTGCTAAAATGCCTAATCGAGCTAGCTTTTCGGCAAAATCTTTGATTGATGAAAAATAAGTATTTCTAAATTTCAATTCTTATTTCTAGCTGCTTTTCGTTTTTATTTTTATTTTATTTTCGTTTTTGGCATACTGATTTCACATTTTTCAATTCTGACACGAATAACGGCTTTGCTTCATTATTATTATGATTTTTAAAGATAATATTTGACAGCCTTTTTTAAAATGTTTTCTTTGCTTGCAAGAAATAATAAAAAAAAAAGCTGTGTATATTTATTAGGGTTGCGTTTAACTGCAGAATGTTTGATGGTGGTTTGGTGTTTCTTGTTTACCTTTGCCTTTTATCTCAATTCGAGTCTGTTTGGCCGGTTTGAAACGGTTAAACTTGTAAAAATGTGTTGATTTTTTTAGTTTTTGAGTTTGTGTTATTCCTCGCACTTAACCCAGGATTTGTTCATGGGTTACATTAATCATTTTTTGTGTAAAACGAGTTGTTCAATTTGAGTGTGTGCAACATTTTTTTAGCTCAGCACGCCGAGGAGAGGGAAGTGTTAGATCGGTCGTCAGCGGTAGGTAATATGACGGTTAGTTGATTTCTTCATCTCCACCAATTTTAAATTTAATTTAAAACCGAGTCTCAAGTGATCGGGAATCTTGTCTCTTTATTTTTCAAGTAGTTTTTTTTTTCTTGGTAGAATAGATTAGTCGTACAAAATGTAATTTATATTAATAGTGTTTGATTTTTTTTCTTCTTTTAGAAGTCTGATGGTCGGGTTTGTATTGAATCAGCTGAAGATGAAGATGGTAAGATCTGATGGAATGAGATTTGAATAAATTGATAAAATTACAGAAAAGATATTTTCAAAGTGAATCAATTGTACATGATGCGCAATTTTTACCCCTTCAGTCTGTAGGACTGAGTTGCCTCGACTATTTTATTAGTGTTTGCGGAGAACAAAACTTGTCTCATATTACTTGTTAAATATAAGTGAGATTTATAATTAACATGGAATTTATAAGTTATAGGACAAAAGTTTTATTTTCCGCAAACTCTCTAATAATCATAATTATAGTTTTACTAATTTGGAAACAATTAAAAATAATTTGTTAATTTTTTTTCTCAGTCTTTTTGCTGAGATTATAAATGGCCTTAATTTAACAAGGATGATAATATGAAACATAATTAGTGAAATAATTTGAAAAGTAATATGCCTTTATAGTTAAATTATAAAATAAATTAGTTTGTTGTGTTGTTTTTTGAGCAAACTGAAGATATTTGATCAAAGCATTTACGTTGTTGCTTACTTCAAAAAGCATTTTAAATTATAATTGCAGTAACTAAATAGAAATTTTAATTATCTTTATTGTTAAAGAATTCTATGGCACACAGCGGGTACAATGAAATTACTTTGATGAGCGAATTGAGCCAAATCACTCACTTGTGCAAATATACTAAAGAAATAACTGCTAATTAAAGATAATCACTGCTGTTAAGTGTTTTTGTTATGGGGTAGTTTTCGTGGAAAAAAAAGTATTGATGTTTTCTGTGTCTGGGTTGGTTTAAAACAATACTTGTTTTATTAAAAGTATTTTCTTAGTTAAAGACAATTGACTTGTTTTTGGCTGTCAACATTAAAGCACTTAACTAAAGCATAATTGATAGGAATTAGGCGGAAGTAAACAGATATTTTGAGTGCTTCTGTAATTAGGGTTCGCAAATAATGAAAGATCAATAGCTAATTTGATTTAATTCATTTGTCTTTTCAGATTTTTGAAAACAAGAAAAATAAGTGATATTTACTGAATGTTTTGTTATTCTAGACCAGGATGATGGCTTCTCTGTAAAACATATTTCCACTGCCCGATATCTGCGAAATCATCGCCTTATTAATGAAATATTTAGCGATTGTATCGTTCCGGATGTTCGATCAGTTGTTACCACAGCTCGCATGACGGTACTCAAACGACAAGTTCAATCCCTTACAATGCATCAGGTAAAAAATTAAAATTATTTTAAATTCAGATAATTAACGACTTTAAATTTTTAGAAAAAACTCGAAGCTGAATTGCTGCAAATCGAAGAAAAATTTGATGCAAAAAAACGGAAATTTCTCGAATCCAGTGAAGCATTCCAAGAAGATTTGAAGAAGGTGAATGAATGATTGATTGTTTGTTATTGCTGGTAGTAACTGATGTAAAAATTACAGCAATGCACTAAAGTGATTGATGCCGAAATGTACAACCGAATGGTGGAAAAAGCGATGGAACAAATCAAAAAGGATCGCGCAATGGCTGCAGCTGCTCGAGAAGAAGCCGAACGGCAGCGGAAGGAAGAAGCAGAAAGAAAGGCAAAAGAAGAAGCTGAAAAGGCAGAAGCTGCTGAAAAAGGCGAGCCTGAAGAGGAAGAGGAGGAAAAGACGGAAAAAGAAGATGGTGACGTTGAAGAAAATGAAGAAGAAAACTCGAAGGAGGCAGAAGTAGTAGTGAAAGAAAAGAAAACAAAAACAAAGGAGGCGAAGAAAGTAAATGGGAAAAAAGAATCGCCGGTAAAACACGAAAAAGAAAATAAAAACGGTAATAAAAAATGAATGATCGTTGTAAATTAGATCAAGGACGTGTTACTTATGTTTATTTTTTTTTAGACGAGGATAAAAAGAAAAAAGATGAACCAATGGATACTGATGATTGCGCAAAAACTGCAGATGGCGATGCACCTAGTCAAGCCACGACGAGCGACAGTGGGTCTGAATCGACCAGCAGTGGGAAACCAAATATTGAAAACGATGATAGCAGTCAAAGTCGGGGAACTGAGGGATCAGATTGATTTAAGAAATTTTTTTATGTCGTTGTGTAAATGCTTAATTTTAGTATTATTTTAACGAATCTCAAGATTCTTTGTTTTTATAATGTGGGATTAAAGGATACTCGCATATGTAAATATGTGATTGTACTGATTTAATTTACATCTCATTTTTTTAATTTTTTTTTTTAAATTTTATTTCACAAAAATGAATTTTTTACTTTTATCCTCCTCCATTTCAGCTTCCTAAATACGAACTTTTATCACAGAAATGCACCACAATTTCATGAGAAGCATTGGATTTTTCTTTTTGTTTTTATATAAGCTCAGTGGGATCGGGGACAAGGAAGCCGAGTTGCTTCTGCTGAATATCGCTTCTTCTCATTAGCGAAGTTATAATCCACGAAGCGTATCATTTGATGACCGTTACGTATTGGCACTTGAATCACAACTGATAATTATATATTTTTTTAATATTTCACACCCATCCATTACCAGTTACTAAATGAGGTACGTGTCCGTTTACGTAAGCAGCCGTTGCTGTAGCCACGGGAAGATTTGTGCGGCTGATAACGGAAGTAACCACGTGATTAGTGGTGGATCGGTATGGAGGCGTGCTTGGTCCTCCGTTCATTTGACTGTCCAACATTGCTTTAGCTTTATTGTGAGGTTGCTTACCGAATATTCGAACGACAATTACCTATCAAAACAGCAACAAAATCAAGGTAAGAAAATCTCCGACTGGCTGCAGAACTGCACCTTTCAGTTCAGATTTGAAAGGCCAGCGGGAAAAAAATGTTAAAAAAATAGTGCAACGTGATGAACTTACCAAACTAACGATAAAACCTGCAGTAATTAGCACGACACACCACCAGTGTTTTAAAATCCACTTTTTTATGGACGCAATGCTCTCAGTAGATAGTAGTAATTTCCTCAAAGTGGCTAAGGGACCCGACGGGTCTACTTCACGGCACTTTTGAAACACATCGCAGTAGCCATTATAGTTATCGCAAGGCGTTCCTGGTTTGGCGAACATGTCTGGAATGTCGTAAGGTGAGGTGTTCCATTCGAAAGATGAACTGCTCGTAGATAAGAGAAATTGAGATCTCTGTGTGATAAACTCATTTGACAACATTTACATGCAAGGATGGTCTTCCCCAGGAAATTTGCAACACAACTCGCACGCTTTCGTGATCGGTTCGTTCGGCCCGCGTTTACATTGACACGATTCCAATCCATACGCAATGCAAATAGAACCAGTGCACTCCTGAAAGTCAAAAGGGGTTAATAACGTGAAACGCGGATGAATTTTCAGCTTTACCCCCATATAACAAACGAATTCCTCATTACAAATGGTTTTGTTGGGCTTATTTGTCGAGGCAGGACATTTAGGCCCTTTGCTCTTGGTATGGAAGACAGTCAAGGAAGAAGTCTCACATAAAATCTTTGCTTTAAGACAATAAAGAGTTGGAACTAAAAGGATATTCGCAAAAGCTGGCGTCCCTACAGCCGTTGTCGTCCCGACATCTGTTCCCATCTTTGAGCTGACAATTGGCAGTGCAACAGGGACCCTGACTGGGACTGAAACAGCAATGGGGGAAAAGTAACTTAAAAGATTTATTTTATTACAAGTTAGAAGAGTAATGCACGCGGCCGCGGGTGTCACCTGCAAGTCTTGTTCGGCCGTAAGCGACATGGGATTTCATTTGGAGGGTACGTAGCTCTCATGGGCCAGCAACACACTTCCTCGCAATCTTCCTCCCATCCGCAATCACATTCTTCGCCATTTTCCACAACCTCATTTCCGCAGATCGAATCCTGGGGTTCTGCGGTAAATTATTATAGCATAACTACAACTGCATTACGTCCAGACATAATTCCGACCGTTTTGAGTGGGTTGAGCAAGTGACTCATTAATTGAATTAGACTAATTCACTCCGGGGAGTTTACGTTTACCTGTGAAGCATCCTTTGGCATCTCGGGCTTTGGTGTTTAGCACTGCGTTGATGCTCTTGAGACTGCAGGGCGAAAACTTGTTATTGTTCTTTTTGTCACCAGAAGTGGCCCTGGCGAACATAATGTAATTGCCATCTTCGCCTCCGGGTGTGCACAAGCGGTCATCTTCGGGATCGTGCTTGAATAGAGCAAATGTGAATTGGAAGGAATTAGACGGACAAAGGAATGTTAAAAATGTCTGACACCAATTACATTCTTATATGCAAGGCATTTTAAAGGAATTTAATAGGACGCGAGTCGGGTTTTTCTTATTCAGGAGGTCTTAAATGATTTAATTAGCACGGCGTTTCTGACCATAATCTTGAAAATGTGGGCAAGGGTTTTATCGGGAGGTCACTGAAAAGTGAAGATAACATTTGCCTTGAGTGATCTCTTGTTTCAATAAACGTGAGAAATTGTTTCTGGGAATAAAGCTTTATTAATTAAAAATACATGTAAGCAAACTGTTTGCACGGTTACTAATAACTGCTGCAGGGAAGCCGCGCATAAAGGGGATTTTTTTAATATCCAAATTACTCTCTCTTCTCTCAAACCCAATGGCCCTTTCATCTTGAAATAAATCAGTGGTTCGTGTTTAATAGGGTGATATGGTTATACCGCAACAACCTGTTTAATTGTTGCTTATATTTTTGGCTTGGTTTGCTATGAAATAAGAGACAAACTTTCTGACTGTTGTTGCCGTATAAATTTCTCGAGAATCAAACAAGCTTTTACCACATTTCACTGGATGGCTTTAATTTTGAATTTACGCCTTGGTATGAAATCGATGAATATGGCAATAAGATTCACTGCGTCGTTAAATGTCGCTTAAATTACTTAAACAATTAGTGGATTTTCCGAATTGTTGAATTCCCATTCAATGAACTTAGATAATTGTATTTAAATCCGTTAAATAAATATCTCAATCAAAAAAAGGTTCAATGTTCACATAATTAATAACTTGTGGATCATTTTCTTAAAATATTCACCAGCCGGTTAAATATTTTGATTCCAGAAATCCAAACAAACCCTTAGCAGAAAATAATAATAATAATCCCTAAACTTCATAGGCTTAACTTAAAATAATATTTCTTTAGCTAAATGAATTAAACTTAAGCTTTTGAAATTACGCCAGATAAAAAATTTTCAATGGAGTTTTGTCTGCAATTAACAAAAGTAATTTCATCTTTTTGAGAAAATTAACCATAAAACTTTAAAAAAATTATAAATAATAAATTTTTTTTTAAAATTTAATAAAATTATATTTTTGTTTTCCAGAAAGAAAAAAAATGAAAGGTACGCAAATCCTTTCATGGATAGAAAACACTTTTGTGCGAGTCCTCAGATTCCCCGAGTGAAAAAGCATTGACACTACAATGCATCACGCTATTGATTCAGTTGTTGGGTCTTTTCACAAACTAAACCTTGTCGTGGTGGAAGAAATGATGGATGAAATCTCAAGTAAGATGGCACGAATAAAAAGAAAGGAAAAAATAGGAGTTCCGTGACTCGTGGAAGGATGTGGGAGGAATAGAAACGTCTGATCCCAACCTTCATGTAATTAAATAAGCGAAGGATCGACGCCATTCGCACCTGCGACTTGGATTTTTTTTTCCTTTCTTTTTATTTCGACTAACTAACCTCGAATTAACTGAAATGGGAAAGGTACTGATTGAAATCAACCAAAAAACAAATAAGGAAAATTAAAGCAAAGATGAGTATTTGCAAATCAAATTAACGGAATAAATTTTTTAAAAGAATTTAAAGAATTTAAAAAAAGGATTAAATGAAAATTTAAAGTGACGATCGAATTTTTACGAATGGAATGATGAAATTTGGAAAAATAATGGGAGTCGAAATTACGTTTCATTTGGTTTTTAAATTGACGTAAATTGTTAATGGTTCGTCAAATTGAACTTAATTCATGTTTTAATACGTTTTTATATTTATATAGTGCACAAAAACATTTAAATTTAACTATAAGTATTCAGATTTATGTAAACACATTAAAATTCATAATTAACTTTATTATAATTGCGTTAATAACTTCAGTCCAACAGTTTTTTTTCTCCATAAAACCGCATAAATCAAATGTTTTTATGATAATTATAAGCACTAACGGCGGTTAGAAAATCAGAGACAAATCTTTTTATTTAATTAGTTACGACCACGCAAGAGTATAAATGCTACGAAATGAATATAATCGTAAATTAGCTTGCTTTGAGGTGATTTGCTCTTGGCTCGTTAGGGGTCCACCAGCCTAATTATGAGTTAAGCCTTACGAGTTACGCGACGAACATTAAAAACAAGCACCAAGCCTATACTAATCATCTAGCAGAAGGAAGGGCTTTAGGTAAATCGCTTGATCGGCTGAAGCCGTGCGGAGAGGAGGAGGAGAATACAGGGCATCAGCAGGGCGACTGGGGAAGAATTCCCAAGTGGCATCAAACCATCGTTCCATAATCGAAGAGATGCCAGGAAACGGGCTCCACTCGCGAGCTACGTACAAGGAACTTGCAGCTAAACAAGTCCATTCCGACAGCCAAGCACGCATCCTTGGTCCCCTGTTAAGTGATTCGGAGGCGGAAGCGGCAAAGAAGGCTTCTGCCTTAATTGACATGTCCACTTCACACATGATAAAAAGGGTGAATCGTGGCTGATGGTGCAAGTGAATTGTGGTTTTTCCCACATATCATGCGATGAAATATACGAAAAGAGCAAAAACGACTATTTTTTGTTTCTTATTTTCTGACGAAGAAATGTTTAATTTATTTCTAGGAAAAGTAAATAAGTAGAATAAAAATGGAGAAAGGAGAGAGGAAAAAATGTTGGTGTAATGAGTTTGTTTTTTTCGATCGGTCCACTCGGGTTTCGGGTGTATGGTGGAGTTGGGGTGGAGGGCAGATGAATACAATGAAGTGAGGTGTTGGCTGCCTGCCCGTCGTGCCACAGCGATGAATGTTTAATGAGAAAAATGATGCCAAGAAGTTGAGTGGCCAAAGCAGCCTCCGACCCACGACCCACCGAGGGAATAAATCAAGAGAGTTTAATTAGGAAAAGGAGAGAAAACGTCCAATTTTGATACGAAAATGTTAGAAATAACGCGCTCCGTTGTTGAAGCGAAACAAATGGGATCGGCAATGTGAAGAAGGGAGATAATTAGAATTACGCAGAAGACTGCAAAGAAAAGAAATAAAAGGACAAGTTGACGACGCTTGGTATACTCACCGGTGATCCGAAGTTGTGGCCGATTTCATGCGCTAAAGTAACGTGCGAAACTGCAGGGGGCACATGTTTGCCGTAATTGAGAAGGGTTACGATGCCCGTGTTGAGGCTTTTGAGGCTTCCCCTGTAATGCTGCCGAAAGGAGATATGTAGGTTGAAGGGAACCTTTTCACACATCACAAACTCACCCCATTTTTTTCACAAACTCCTCCCGCGTTCTTGAGATCTCCGGTCCACGCGAGGCCCAAAGTACCACCTTCAAAATCCCTGTAGGTAAACATGTAAGAAAGGCAAAAAGCGTCGTAATCCTCTTCGGAAAAGAGTTCGAGAAATTTTTCTACGCCGTAATTGGATGGGAAGCGATAATTAGGGTCCTTAAGTGCTTGAGGCGTGTGTACTTTGATCCTTTTGATCATGAACGAGATATTATCCGGATGTCCATCCTGATCGAAGTCGGTCACTTTGTAGATGGAATTGACTCGCTGCACATGGCGCGTCATGGTTTCGATGCACGCCTCGATGCTGCCCATTTTCAGGTAGAACAAATGATCTGCCTGCAGGTACAGCATGCACGTGGTCTTGCGGGGGTCGAGGACGGAGCGGCGTCTCAAGTTGTCCTGCGCTGTCAAAACCCAGGCCGGCGGCGTCTCGGCCTCGGCCCATTCCTCCTCGCCGTGGTCCAGGTACTGCGTCTGCCGTTTGGTCCGCGCTCCGTCCTCGCTCCGACGCCGGTGCTGGTGCTGGTGATGAGTGTCGTCGAACCACGCATTATGCACTGTGTCTTTCCACGACCGATAGAAACTGGCGTTGGCCATGCCGTTTTTAACCTTGGATTGTCTCCGGTGCGTCGTTAAGTTGCTTATCTTTTTCCGGTTTAGCGACTGTTGTCGATGCAGCGAACGTCGATAAAACTGCTCGGATGCACAGAGAGACACGTTAGGGAAACGAACGTCAGCCGCGTTGTAAAGCACCGAGTGGAAGTTGCGTGGCCGAGCGTGGAAATAATGAGTGGCTGGTTCCACGAAGAATTCCTCGTGGTTGGACGTGATTATGGTGCCGTCGAACAAGCCTTCAGGAGTGACGAGGCCGCGCACTTCCGACTGATCATCGTCTGAAACGAAAAAGATGGATTGAGAGAGATGATACGAACGATTGATTTGGGGAATTGCGACCAGCAACGCGAAATGAAGGATGGGGAAAAAAGTTTGCGAGCGAGGACTCGAGGGCCAGTGCGAAATGCACTTTCCTTCCTTTCTTTTTCTCATCACCTTTGGGGCTCATATTTCAGGCAGGCAGCGCCGAAACGGCGGACTCACCTTCCACCTACGGACAGTTGAAGGGCTCTCGAGCGTGTTCCTCATGCGTGCTTTGCCCCTTTCTTTCTAATACACTGGGAAAACCACAAACAACACGAGAAGGTTGAAGGTGGAATTTGGTCAACACCAACTTTGAATTCCATTAAGACAGAAAAAGATTTATCTTTCGAGAGCCCACGTTGCGTATTATGCAAAGTGAATTTTGCCGCTAGCTTTAAAACGGCCATCTGCCGAGCTCTCTTGAGAAATAGGCGGTCATAATTTATCTCGAGTAATGACGACGAGTCCCTTGTTCCAAATGAAGTGACCGCACGCTTCGCTCTAAGCACGAGACAGTGTCCCCAAAGAACATCGTAGTAAGAAAAGCAACGACATTAAAGACAGAGAGCAAAAATCTCTCGGGTCGTGTTAGCACCAAGTGCCAACCACATAAATTGCTATCCACCTGGATCTAACACTAAACCAACATCACAATCGTTTCGAGATGTGTTTATTTTCTCAAGAAAAAATATAAAAAAATGAGAGTTTTAATTTGTCGCCGCCACCAAACGAATTATTTCATTTTATTTAATAAATTGCACTTTGATTGAAGCGAAGAAAAAATTTTAATGTTTTATATTTTACGTAGGAAATAATTGACTTTTTGCTGCCGTTGAGGCGCGTAAGTCATAAAAACGGGCCTCTCCTATCGTTCTCTAACACCGTGCACTTGCGATCTGAAACGTAAGAAGACAAAGTTGTAAAATCAGCAGCTTGCATACGTACGCAGCCAGAGATGGCGACGTCGGCGCCTCATTCAATTAGCCAAGAGCCATTCCGTCGTGCGATTAGAGGTGCACTGAAAAGCAGAGGGTGAGGAGGGAGTTACGAATGGCACATTCGAGTGTCAACTTAACGAACGTCACATTGGACGAAGGGAGGGGAAAAAGCTTTTATCCCTGTTCCATCTGGAAAAAAAAGAAATCGTGTACGAGCAACAACGTGCATTGCTGGATTAGCAAAAATGCGATAAATTGAATTGAATTTTTCATATCCATTCAAGTTGTTGGAATTTTTTTTCAACAACATAAATTTAAGTGTAGAATCGTAGAAATGTTTTTACGACTATAAACCCATTTAACATTAATCGAAATCTATTTACATAATATTTTTCGACGTGTAATAATTTTCTTTCAGTTTGGATAAAATATTGCTACCCTTTTCTCCGGAGAACTTCCCTGCCATACTCAATAAATGTGAACAGTTTTCTCGTTCGAATAATTAATCTTAAAACGTTGGAACGGTTTAACTGTTAAGAAAATAAATATCGGATTTGTTGTTCGCGCTTGACCACTTTCCCAACCTTTAAATTCATTTTTCACTCGTTTTTCTGTAATTTAAATTGCAGCGACTTGCAACTCCCACCATCAACAAGAGAAATTCAATTGAGACTGTTTACTTTTTGGTGTACAAAAAAAGTAATTAAGTAATTAAGTTTTCTCATTACGTTATTTATGAAGGTAAATTGTTTATACATTGCCTTTAAACAATTTTTTTGCGGTGTAATGAATTAATTATAACATTTTTCATTAAATCTTTCTTATTTTAAGCAATTTTCCAATTCCTAATTTGAATTTGCGGCAAAAACATTCGTAAATTTTTATTAATTTTTCGTTTCAAAGCAACTAAAGTTTTTTATACGTTCGAATCATTGGAATGTTTGATTGATACCTCCGATTGATTACACAAAGTAATTCCTCACATACGGGAGTTTTAATTAGAAGAAACTTGTCAAAACTTGAGTGAGTTGCTGCAGATGTTAGTGAGAAACTTTTTTCCTATTTTAAAGATTTATTGGTTTCCTATAAGACTTCACTTTCTCTTTCGCAAGAATGTCATGTAAGGGATTAATGAGATGGACTTCAGTTTCTGTGATTAATTATATAAGGATTTAAAAGGAAAAATAAATTTTTTTAAGCTTTTACCTGAAGCAAGGTATCATAACAACCCGTTGACTTCCTGTCATTAAATTGGCAAGATTTTTAAGGGTTTCAGTTACGATTTCTTGAAGGTTAATTTCGTGCGGAATTCTCTTGCTTCAGATGATTTAAAAACAAGACACGGATTCCAATAGGCACGCCAAGAATTGAACCGCATGGCTGAGAGCTTTGGACGAGTCATGAAGGAAGAGTTTTCACCGTTTTACAAATGATATCTTAGAAAAATCGGCGTGGGTTGAAAGGAAAAAAAATCTAACTTTAGAGTCGCGGCAAAGGTGTAATCAGCCGGAAAGTAAAGGCTGAAGTTAAAACGAAGCAAATGACAAAATGGAAAGCGTTTTTTTCAAGAAAAGTCTTTTTTCTATTCGGATCGGCCATTATAAAAGCCGACACAGATTTCGACTAGAGATGGCATGACGGTGGATAAACATGGTGGCCATATGTTCGTTTATCTAGTTGAGTGGATCAACACTTTGGTGGATCAAGGGTTAAAACTAACACAAATACTCGATTTGGCAAAGTGTAAACATTGTCGATTGCAAGCCACTCTGCTCTAAATTACATAAATGAAACTCGAAAGTCGCCCAGATGGCCTTATTCGAGGAGAAAAAATTATAGCTGATGAGTCTGCTCGACTGTAAGAAGTGGTTCGGTTTTATTTGATCAAGTTATTTGAATTTGCAGAGTCGGTGGAATATCTCCGGTTGATTTTAATGGAATTTTCAACCGAGTTAGTCGGTGGTTCCGAGTGGAAACAAACATAACATTGATTTGCGGTGTTGAATGTGGCTAAGAATTTTGAAGAATTTTCCCCTCAAACAGATGACGCCGCTGCAACAGCTGACGGTGATCAGATAAAAGGGCAAATGGGGAAAAAAGTGGGGAGGATTCATCAAACAGAGTAAGAGTTTGGTTTCTTGCTCTGCTCTTGTCTGCGCTGCGTAATGATAAAAGGATCTCAAAAGGTCTGAGAGAGACGCGCTCAACCTCGAGCTTTTACCCCAGGGAATGGTGAAGGAAGAAACAAATCCAGAAATGGACAAATCGTGTCCTGTTCGCTCTTAGTTTTGTAAATATCGAACAATAATTCAATAAAAATGCCTGCATTTCATAGCATGCGTCCGTAGATGTAAACTAATTTCGGTTGTATTGAATTTTGTCAACTTTATGGGTTTCCTTTAAAAATTACATTTTTTTAAAAAAAAGTAAAATGTTGGAATTCACAATGTGATGAATGAATAAAGGAATTTTCATTTCAAGTTGTTACTTAAAGAGGTATTGGAAATTGGCGATGCCGCGTTGGATTTTCTGTAATTTAATTCGATTTCGGCGCGCGCGGATATTTTTGTTTTTTTATTACTTTGTATTGATCATCGTGGTTTAGGAAATAATTTTTCTCTTAAAATAAGAGATATGTGACCAAAAATTATTTTTATAAAAAGTTAACCCGATATATTTTGATAAACACTATGAAATTGTATATATTGCATCAGACTCGTAACCATTAGCCTCTGATCATATTTCGGATAAACGTAGATAAAAAAAACTTTTTTCTCACCTTCCAGTTGGCCAACAAAAACCTTGGTAACGTCGAAAGCTACCGGTCCATTAGTGGATTCGAAGACGACATCATCAGCGAACATGTTTGGATCTCGAAAAAGATGGACCTTGAACGTTCTGTAAATATTTTTAAAAAAAATATAAATGTATGATAAAAATTACCCTCTGTTTTAGACCAATAAAGCAAAGAGATGCAGATGCAACAGAGGCGCAAATGGAGAATTTGCCTAATGAAGAAGATGGCAGTTGGCCAAATGTTTATAGACTGAGGAACGTGCAATCGTCTTGAGCACGAGGAATTTGCATAGAGAAAGGTTATGTCGGCCGATCAATGCAGTCGAACGCGTAAGTTGACAGACATTTCTTGCTCTCCCCCCATTTCTCAATCTCCCCGATTGCATCCTTTAAACTCATCGTTGCTTAACACCTCCATAAACAGCCGTAATGAAAAACATGAAAATGTTGAGATTAAATCTCAAATTTTCTGGCTTCCTCTCGTTGCGGTTGTTAAGGCAGAAATATGAGTGGCCTTTAAAATGAACTTTAGAAGACATTTTACATGGGCTGTCGTCTCTGGTTTCTTTATCGACAACTAATTTTCGGGTACCCAATAAAGAAGAAGTAGAGGAGTGTGGGGGAATATAAAATTACTTTTCTCTTAGCATCGTTCCCTCATCCCCGTGAGGTGGTTTCTAAAAGCTTTCGGTGCACCTCTTTCAATGTGCCTCCATTTTCTAATGCTGACTTAAGTGAGTTGCAATTTTTATCAATTTTCCAAGTCGCACCAAAGCCCAAAGTCTATCTTTATCGCCAGTCTCCAGAGAGCGATAAAAGAGCAGATGCAGCTGGTGACAGAAAGATGCGATGAAATGAAAGAAAAGAAAGTGACGACACCACGCCAACGAGAACGATCCACATTACTTGTGCTATTCGCGAAGGATTTTTAAGTCCAGCACCGCTCTTTTCCGCCGTACTGATATATGAGGCCTTTTACTTTTCGCTTTTCAGCTCCAAACTTTGGAAATTTTATTTATCGACGGTGCAACGTAAACAAATTCCGTCTTTTGTCACACGTTAAGCGCCACACATAACGGCTCGCCTCGCACTGCTGCACCCAACTCATTTCAGCCTTTCGCGTAATTTCACCTTAGGCTTGTTGCGTTATGGGAAAAGATTTTAATTTGCGCTTCAATTAACTTTTTTTTTTTGTTTCGTGGGGTGGTATAGTGAAAAAATATTTAAACGCAGGTGTTGAGTTTGAAGGAGAAGTGAAAGAAATGTCTAGCCTTGAAGCTGTAAATGAAAAGTGACAGAAACCACGCGCCCTTTACTTCGTCACTTCCCTCCTTCTCAACACGTTTCTGCACTTTTCCTTCATTAGACAGCGAGAATTAACTTTACAAAAAAGGATCGTAACTTAAACGCAGCAGACATTTTTTTCCCGCCATTAAACGACATATAACTATTTTTCTCGCCCATAAATCCGTTTATTTTCCGCTGCAATTTCTCGCGTTTGGAACCATCGTCAAAGGGTAAATAGTCAGAGACGTACAATTATTCGTGTTAAATGCATGAAATTAATCCGTGATTAGTGTTAATTAGATATTGTAATAATATCACATACGCACATGGCATCGTTTAGTTCTTTTTTCTAATTTCAAATTTGACGTTGATGGCTTTGACATTGCAATATTCATGTCCCTAAAAATAAATTAAAATTGAAATTAACATTGGATGGAATTACAGCTAATTTTCGAGCGCCGTTGCAGCATCGCGTGACTGGTAAAATATTCAACACCAGTTCCATGGCGGTTTACTCGAGAGGAAAGGAAAGCGAACTTTGGTTTACCCGGCGTTGCATTTAAATTGTTTAGAAAAACGTTTCCTTTATCGATTTTTTTCGCCGTGCCAGGTATTTCGGAACAAGATGGTGGCGTTTGGTCGCCACGGGTGACAATTAGCTAAGTGAAGTCACCATCCGAAGCGCTGGAGCAACTAATCACAATATGCCGGTCGCATTCAATCACGATGTAGATTTATCGAAATAAATTCTCCCCAATATGATGAGTGCCCATTTTCGTGACAGCGATAACAAACGCTACAACCATGCACCAAACGATAACGTCACACGGTGCCATCAATAATATTCAGTCGCTGTACCGCCCTCTCAACTTATCTGAGGAAACAGAGGATAGGTAACATGCAGGAAAGCAAATCTGGCGGAGTTTTAAATTCTTCAACTCGGCTTGTTTGTTTTATTTTCCAAGCTTGTCAGATTGTCAATTTCAGTTTGAAAACATGCACACATGGCTGCTGTTCTGTCACATGGCAATTTTTTATACATTTTCCCACAAAGTTGTGTACAAACGCAAAATATTGACTCTGAACTCGTTGTTTTTGCTTTTTTTCAATTATGTTTGTTTAATGTTTTTTGTTATTACTTTTTTGTTATTTTGAATCTGCTATCAATTTTCTCAATTGAGTTGAATCATTCCCGTTTTACAGTGTTTCGATTTAAAAGAAGTGCTGATTTCACACGATTGCTTGAGGGGGCTTCACTACCCTTTCAACTCACCGACCACAATGCATGCGCAATCGGAAGGAAAATGTGTGGTAGTAGAATGAGAGTAAGGGAAGGGAAGAGGAGGGCGAGTGAGGTCCAAACGTGTAAACAGCAAGTTACCCCGAGGTTCGTGCCAAGAAAAGCAGTGGATACGAGGTGGAGATTAATTAACGGATTCCCTTCGTGTACCTTACTTACTTTTAGCCTCGGGGCTCGCGCCAAGTACTGTAGGGCGGGCAGAAGATTCTTTACGTAATAAGAATCAATCGTTTCTCTTTAAAAACCTCATTATTTCTTTAACCAAAAAGTAAAAAAAGATGGGAACTTTGAATCTGTATTGTACGTAATGAGAAAAAGGTACAAGTTTGCAAATTAGCTCGTTTATGAAACTCTTTAATTTTTTTTCTCCCTCAAACGATGTCACGACGCAGTTTTTTCCCCAAAACTCTTTTCTTCGTTTAGCTTTTCTTCGTTTGAGTCGTCTTCTTGATGAAGATCGATGACAGTCCGACACCGAGAGCGTTCGCCTGGCGTCATCTAACATCCCGCGGGATTAGCAGACATTGCCCGAACTCGGAGTCGGTGGGTGTTAACTCATCCTTAATACCCTTTATTGAGAGTGAATACAAGGCAAGAATCAGTTGCAACATTCAACGATTTTTCACTCCAATCATTTGATGGCTTAGACATGGGCATTTAATTCACAGTATTGATGGGAAAATGGGAGAACGCTATCGATTTTTCTATGGAAAAATCATCTCGATTTTTTTTTATGTTTGGTGATATCAGCAAAAGAAACTGTTGATGGACGTAACGCAACACAATGGCCATATAACTCACCATCAAGAAACAAGGTCATTTAATACCGTTCACACTTCGTAAACTAACACACAATATATGTCCAAACTGAAATCGCGGTTTGATGTAGATGTGCACAATTAACCCTTTAGGTCCTTGGGTGCTTTGTTAGAAAATATAAAAAAAACGCACACGTCGAATGACAGCTGATTTCTCTAAGGTTAATAAGCTTCTCCCTTATTTTTTCTACTACGTTTTTTCGATTTACAAGCTACTTTAATCCTGACAAATTGGCCCGAATAGAATGCTGCAGCAATTCAGTGGTCCAGCTTTATCTCATTTTTACTTTCTTGACAAAGACAATAATACGATGGTAGAAAAATTGAAATTTTGCTCGGACTTTTTTTTCCCTCGTTTTTTTCCCGTATTATTATTTCAGAATGGAAGATGGAAGAGGAAAAAGATGAATTGTGGGATTTTTTCCCCCTTACCCGAATGCAAACCCCACTAGAGATGGCACGACATCATCTTGGAACGCTGAAGCTGCCATGTATTATTAATCCCATGTCTACTAGGAGAATTGTAACTCTTTCTGGAACCGGGACAACACGAGATTTCTATGGTTGAAATTGATTTTCTAGTGGGAAGGAGCCGTCGTGCACGCGCTTTGTCTGTCTAATTTCTCGCTTGGAAAAGAAGTAATTGGGAAACCCTTAAAAAATTTTTGACATTTCTTTATATAGTAATCGTATACTCGTAGAAAAAAAAAGATGTAAAGTAGACGTATAGCTACAAGTTTAAGTAATTACGTTAAATCGAAGATATACAATGCAACAGACTGATCCAAACAATGCCACAATGAATATTTCAAGTAATTTCAAAGCAAGGTCACTTTGTTGGTTATAATTCTTAGTGCTTTTCTTATAAATTTGAGGGTGTTTCTATTATTTTGGTACACGAAAAACTAACATTTTCCCCTTATTTTCATTATAATTCAATAAACTATCAAACAATTTTTATAAAAACTGAAATTCTAGTGTAAAAATAACTGATTTTTAAAGCTGTTAAGGTTTCATTATGGTAGAACTACAAGTATTTTCCTGCCTCGTACACTAAAAAAATGAAGTGTCACTATCATTTTGGAACAGACCTTAATTACGATAGAAAGAAGAGTGTAAATGATATCATAGAAAAGAAATGATAGTAAAGATTAGTGTGTTTTTGTGTGGTGTGTTCGAAAGTCACGCCTTTAGCTTTTAAGGCTTAAAAAATTATTATTATAAAAAAATTGTCACGCAATCGAGTGATGTTTCCACCTACTTCAATGTGAAAAGCGTGAATTTTACGAGGTTGAACAAATTAAGTTGACATGTATAATGACCACGGAGTTGATGAAGACGTGTTCCTTTATCATAAATTTGCTAACGATTTTCTAATGCAATTGTCGATAATAATTTTCAGAGAAGAGCGAGGCAACGCAGGGAGTAGGGAGTAGAGAAGGGAGACAGTGAATTGTCGGGATAAAATGACACGTTATGCGTTTTAAGTGAAAATGCTAGTGCTTTGTTTGAATATAAATATAAAGGATTAGCTAATCCGACGTTTGGGTTTGATCAAGATTCATGCCATGTTTCTTTTATTTTTAACAATTTTTATTTAACCCGATTGGACTGTAAATCAAATGCTCGTCTCTTACCGACTGTGAGCAGTGGTGAATAACAAATGGATTTCGTCTTGTTTGTCCGTCGACCGGCGAAACCTCTCGTGTTGTGCTTGTAGTAATTCCGAATCGTAGTAAAGGGGTTCGTAATGAGTGATGAATTCATTCAATTCTGAACCTACAATTAAGAAAAATGTAAATAAATACATGAACGTCAAACAATGGTTTCGTGTGTGGGAGTTTTTTTAAGAGTACGCATGGCATTTGATGGATTCACGAGCACTTTGTACGCGGTAAAGAGTTTCAGCTTGAATAAAATGTGTGGAGTCATCGGGAAATAATTAAGGGCGCACTTGAACGTGCGGTCAAAGTCGATGTTAGCTGCATTTTACACAAAAGCAAAACGAATGAGACTGTATTAAGTTAAGAAAAGAGATTTTTTGGTATGAAAGTGAGCAATTGGAAAGCACATTCATAAAGAACTATGAAACACGCGACACAAGCTTTCTTTTGCTCATAAAGCGCAACGCGACAATTCAACTCGAGTCGCGAAATGCACATCGAGATTGGCACTCACATCATTTAAAAATCATAAAATGAAAACTGCTCACGTCATCTTAACACAACCCCGTAATAAAACGTGAGAATAAAAATTGATCATATAAAATGCGAATCGCTAGTTTGTTTACATCCTAGAGGATTATGGTTAAACGAAACTCAACTACTGGGATTAATCCTGGGTCAATTTATGTTATGATGGCATTTATTGAGTAGTCATTAAGAGTAGATATATGGCACTCGTAATGTGGGTTCTTGGAGGCAAATTGCGGATTTCCGGTTGACTTATTCTTTTTACGAAAACCCATAACTTAAATATGTTGAAGGAAAGAAAAGTGGGAAATGCACAGACAAGGCAAGAAGAGTGCACGGTTGCACGAACGATGAATTTAATAAAGCCGAAAGCTTGGCGACTCCAGAGAGCGAAATGAGATTTCGTTCTTGTTCGATTTGATTCCTTTCGTTCGGGACGATAAGGGGTTTGTAAGCCCTACGACGACGAGAATGGGGGTGCCTTTCTTGACTCTGCATCTGATTTCCTTCGTTTATTTATTATTATGTGGTACTCTTGGTTTCTTTCTTAATTTTTTATCGTTCATAGCGAGGGTTTTAAATATTTAATGGATTTGTTTACATTCGAGCTGAGATGAAAAAAAATTCTTTTTCATTTAATTTGTGTTTGAAATTAAATTAATTTTACGTGCACCTGCATCCTTTCTGAGCAAATTATTTTAATTATGCATAAAGTATCAAGATGGTGATGAGTATGAATATTGTATGAGGTATTATATTTTGTTATTCTAATTCAAACTAGGAAATTAATCTTATTTGCGACGTATTTCTAATACCAGCTAACGTGTCGTTGCGGAGTCAGCAATTTCTTGTATTCGCTTTGAAATTGCAATTGCGATTTGAACTTTGCTTTAAAAAGAGATTACCAGGAAATGAAATGGAAGCCATAAATTTAAAATTTGAATTGAGAGAAAATTAAAGAAAAACTTGAAACAGTTGTAGCTGTTTTAAGGTTTTGATCAAATTTACGGTATCAATCAACTTTTCTTTTCTGTTTATAGTTATAAATTACTCATTTTATATACGACACACAAAGCATTATATAAAGTGCATAAAACTTCAATTTGATTTATACTTTTTTCGGCAACATTTTTTCGTTCAAACATTAATGCAGTGTCATTTTTGGTACGATGATCAAATTTCAAGGAAAAATTGATGTCGTTTGTGACAGTTTTATTTGCAAAGAGAATAAAATGAAAAAAGACATTTTGCACAATTCACCAATTGCTTTGGTCATGCGATTATGTCATTAGTTACATAACAAGCAAGAAAAATATTAGAGAGACTACTTAATTGCCCTAATTTTTCAAATTTAATTTTGTTTGTAAAAACAAAAAACTTTAATTATTTCACTCATAAAAATTCGTCGAACGTTGGTAACTCTCGGGCGTACCTCGCCATCTGCAATAGAAAAAAAGAAAAGAAGGACCAACATCGAGTCTAAACCTCATCTACGGAGCTTATTAGTGTGTCTTATTAGTGAATCGTTTTATCAAACGTTGTAATTAAAGAAGAAGGAAGAAAAAATCGTTTGCAATTTGATTGGAATAGGCTACTTAAGCAACTACAAGAGATTGAAAAAGGGGGAGCAGAGATGAATTAGTGTAAAAAAAATGATTGAGGACGTAGTCTTTGAAGTTACCTTATTAGGGAATTAGGGACTGAAAGTATGATTTACAGAAAAAATAAAAATGAGGATTTCTGGTCTAATTATATGCTATTTGAGCTGATGTTTGTTTGCGCATGAATTAAAACTCGCCTACTTTCCATTTGCAATTCAATATGAAGCAAGATAGTAAAATAGGTGGCCAGCTGTTCCAATTTGTGCGAGGGAGGAAGAAATTAATGACGCATTAAAGTGCGTTTCCAACAAATAGAAAGAAAAAAGGGGGAAGACATTTATGAACACGCTGCTTTCTCATTCTCGTTTTTTTCCTCTTTACGAATATAGTGTATCTCATTTCTCTCTCTTTTTCTCGTGACTCCCTTTCGTCTAAAGTTTTATGGATTTATTTTATGGATTGGAGTAATTTCCCCACTCCTGAATTTACGACGGACCCTGCAACTCCCTGAGAGAGGTCGTGCAATTAGTCGACTTGCATGTTTTGAATAATGGCACGTGTCGACCTGCATGTAACCATAAAAGGGGAAAGTGAAAGGAACGCGTCGACTTAAAAACCGAAATAACGCTCGTCTCAAACAGTTTTGTGCGTTAATGCATTGGCTTTCCACTGTATGCAAAACCTATTTTTCACGTAACAAACTTTTGCCAATGGAAAAGAACGATATCTCGTCGACTTTTCGTTGGATTTTTAAATCTCCTCTCGACGTTTTAGATTTTGGAAGAGAAAATGACAAATGTAAACACATGTGGACAGAATAAGTTGTGAAATCAGCTTTGAAAATCGACTGCTTCATCTTTGAAGACGTGGGTTTTTGCATGAAACGGATGAGGTGACCTCCCCACTTTTCTCCGAGAGATGAAAAGTTGCGAATGGGGTCCCCACCCACCTTATCCTCTTATCTAAATGGGACAAACTGCTCGCTTTCACTATTGAAGCTTCTCTTCTGAAGGGAAAAATCAATGTTTGCTCCACTTCAAATTTACCACTATTCCAAAAAAAACCTTTTTTTTTCGGAAACAGATTCAAATGATTTCTTGTTTACCTTGTCGTTACTTCCCATCTTAAATTTTCCTTCAAAATGTTGATATCATTCGTAATATTTCGCGTACCAGTAATGGAAAATGAATAATAAATATAAAATCTGGGCAGAGAAATGTAGCGAAAAATAAACTTTCCATCCTGAATATGTTTACATTTGATAACAAATCTTTTCTGCCTAAAACGACATCCTCCTCAACTTGCGAGGTCCATGGCTCGAGAACGCGCTGAGCCATGTAATGGCAAGTGAAATGGGCGACGACGGGCCGAAGGGTGATCTCTTCCCTCCTCCCAGTCGGTGAACTGTGCCATGCATTTTGTATAAGGACTATGTTAATCGAATGGAGGACCCTCATCGTTATAAGAGATGCATAGTGGAACAAGCTTTCATAATAGATTAAGAAAGATCACGGAACGCCTTCGATTCGCGTTACCATGGTAATGAGAGGGAGTCACCATCTCTCTAGGTGAGGTGCCGCTCAATGTAGCGTAATTGATTGATTCGGGTGCAGTGCAATTGTGAAAGCTGCTACTTCCTATCTCGTTATATGCAGCTTCAGCCATTCCCACCCCGGCACTGGTGTTTAACCCTTCCACTTTTACCTCTCCCGTGAGTCCTCTTTTGCGAGTCACGAGTTTCCTTCTTCTATCTGATGCTCATTGGTCAATTTTATTCGCTTTACTGAAAAGTTTAACTCGGGGAAACTGCAGTTTGCCGTTCCATTTCTCATTTAAACCAGTTAGAAAAAAGAATTAGTGAAACCGGAGGAATTTCTTGGGTGTGTTTCTCGTCTGATAATTCGTCTTGTTAATTGCGAGGGCTAAGAGGTTGGTTGGGTCGGCGGTGAAAAGAAAATTGCAGCGAGATAGTGAGGGAAATGTACGATGAGAAAATCATTTGACAACAACATTTGAAATAAGCGGTGAAAAGAGGGAAAAAATTAGCGGCGAGTGAAAAAAAATCCTTTACGAAGATGAGACGATGGTTCTGCGAAGGTTTTGAAAAAAGTGGAAAAAGAGTCTTTTTGTCTCCCGTTTTATTCATTCAGGGCTGAGTATAAAATGCAATACATTCGCGATGATTGCGTCTCTCGTGCATCGTTGTGGCATTTGATGACTTCTTTGATGTTGCTACTAGCAACCATATCAGTGGAATCCCGTGACGGCTGCCAATATTCCTCTCTGCTGGCCTCAACAGGAGTCGAGTTAGGAATGGAAATGCCTCGCTACACTACTTCTTACAATACAAGAGAGAAAATTACAACGTAACCGAGTGGAAGAAGTTGAAGGTCTAGTGAGGCCAATCATGCATCACTGCCCACTACCGCGAAAACAATGGTGTGGACGCATCCACCGGAGGCTGGCTGAGTTCATCTTCTTATCCTCATCTAGAAAGACGCGTGGGAAATTGCCCACGCCCACGCGAGATGGGCCCAACTCCCGTTAGAGCGCGCGTGACATGCACAGAGCACGCAAGTTTTTCGTATTATTTTTGCCAGGAGGAAAAAAGAAAAGTTCAGTTCTCTCGAGAATGTTAAAGGTGGCAAGCAAACCCAGAATAAAAGTGGTTTTGTAAAAAAAAGAGAGCGAAAGAGAGGAAGGAAAAAAGAGAATTTGGTCGTGTATTTTTGGACGATTGTTTGAAATGATACAGAAGGAGGAATTGGTGAAAATTTTCGCGTTTAATGAAACATCAATCTTATTAAATATGGAACACGGTGAACTCTGTTATAAATCAGCCCTGAAATGCATCTGCATTTGAAATGAGTTTTCAAAGTGAACTGCAGCTTTCTCAAATGTAAACCGCGTAAATTATTAAAAAGTAGCAGAAGAAAGAGCAAACCCTTGCTACGAATAAATAAATAAGTGTCGCGGGAATTAAATGATTGCCTTTTTGTGTTTGCTTGTTTACAAATACACAGGACCCAAAACTTAATAAATAAATAAAAGAAAAGTAAGAAATTTGCTTAACACCAGCTGGTTGCCAACGTCTTCACAAATACTCGAGTTTAGGGTCACTCAATTGTGCGAACGGTAGAGAACGGAACACATTGGCCTCACCTTGTAGCTGAATTATGCATGACCTGAGTGCGCCCTCGAGCGGCAAGACACTCGCACCAAAACTAGCTTCCTAATGGATGTGGCGAACAGGCAAAGAAATTTCTACTCGACCGCCAGAAGATGCTCCAGATGGAAAAAGGAAGTTGAACACACAGTGCACTTATTAGGCCACGTCTCAAAGGATACTTGGGTTTTTTTTTTGTTTTAATATTTTTTCGTCCCTTTTTACTTTACTACTGAATCTTATTGAAAAATCGTCTTAGAGAGAAAACAAAGGAGAGAAAAAGTCAAATATCACACTAAGAATGTATAAAAGTGTGCACCCATGTACACCCTGTTCCTCTTTTGAGGAACAAAAGAGTTTGTGATTGAAGCAGCTGCCAAAGCCAAACTCAGTCAGAATAGCAATTGCTGTGGTAGAGAGTTAAGGCTGCAGGCGTGACGAAATCTATTCATCTGCACAAGACTAGTTTTGCATGATGATATAGCAGCAGAGTTAGAAGCCGCAAAGCCCAATCCAAGTGCCGCGGGTTTCTAATACTCGACGATATTACTAGCTGGCTTTGAAGGAAACTCAGTTCTAACTTAATTTTACTGTTTCTTTTCACATTCAAATGAGTGTTGAAGACTCGAAACTGAGTCTTTATGACTCTGCATGTATTTTATTTTGTATTTTAATTCTGCATAAAAAAGTTTTACGAAGTTTTATCAATTTTTTTTAATAAAATAAAATTAAACGAGCGGGAAAAAAATCAATTTTTTTGTTGATAATTTTTAATCAGTTTGTCGTTATTGGATATCGAATTGCGTAATCGGCTCTAGGGGATAGATGGGAAAAATAAGTAGATATAGAAATCCCTGTGGGCAGGGTAAGAAGAATAAGACGGACGAGACGAAACATCGACCAGTTTCAGAAAAGTGACCTCGCAAATTCCCTTTAGGGCTGCAAAACACTGTCCATTGGACTTTCCTCGAGATTGACAGAAATTCCACCGAAGAGTAGGAATTAGCTGAGGGCAATTTATTGGTCGAATGAAACACTTGTCGCTTGCTACTTTATCAAATTCCGAGGGGGGGGGGGGG